>JACXGK010010733.1:0-17350 GCA_016801125.1 Novumbra hubbsi | reverse complement strand
TGAAACGTGACTCCCCTGGTTAAATGGTCCGTTACTGAAACGTGACTCCCCTGGTTAAATGGTCCGTTACTGAAACGTGACTCCCCTGGTTAAATGGTGCGTTACTGAAACGTGACTCCCCTGGTTAAATGGTCCGTTACTGAAACGTGACTCCCCTGGTTAAATGGTCCGTTACTGAAACGTGACTCCCCTGGTTAAATGGTCCGTTACTGAAACGTGACTCCCCTGGTTCAATGAAGGACAGCATATAGAAGTGAAAGCCTGGCGTTAGCGCCTTAGCGTACCCGCAGGTACGGTGTCTCCAGTTGCGGTGTGGGTCGTAGAGGCTCTCGCAGAAGGCCAGGGCGTGGCGGACAAACTCCTCTGCCTGCGTCTGGTCAGCCATCTCCTTCTCCTTGGTCTTACTCTTCAGCTGAAGATGGGTGAGTGAGGGGTGAGAGAGGGGAGACTAGCACGAATCAAGTGTTCATTTACCTGCCCATAAAAAACATCTTGCTTTGCGAACACACAAGAGGGAGAGCGTTGTGACCGGCTAGCTGGAGGTCCGCCAAAAAGCGCTTGGCGCATTACGGTGAGAGAAAGAAGGGGTGGAGGTGGGTGGGTGGGCGTGTTAGAGGGTGGAGGAATCAGACCTGCTGGATGTAGAGCGTTGTCATCGTGATGACGTGATTGATGTAAGAGCAGGTGCCGATCTCCTCCACGTTGGACAGGTTCCTGCAAAGTAGAGACGCCTGTCAGTTGGTCATACATCATGTTCGTTACAGTGCCGAGCATAACCCTCTCCTCAGGGCCCTGGCGTCTGGGGGGGGGGGGCAGAGGAGGGGGCAGGAGCAGCTGGCACGGGGTCAACGCCAACTCGTCTGGTGGTTCGAGTGTTCAGCCTGGGATTGGAGGTTCCGTCCCAGGCTGTGTCAACACGAAGATTGAGACTTTATGCGTCTCTACTCGGCTTTCAGCCTCAAGGAGATTGGATAACAGAAACCGCCTGTTCATTCGCTGTGCTAGTACATCTACAGGAGACGCTCCAGCTTGTCACTGAGGTGCTAAGATTCCCACAAGCCCTGGCTAGTACAACGCTAATTAAATACGACCGAATAAGCCATAGAGAACCTTTCCTTTTTTTCCAACTGTTTTTATATGGGTCATGCTGGCACGAACAAATTAACCGGCTCCACTAGAATGCTGGAAAAACACATTAAACCAGACCTAAATTGACTGAAGTCCCGCGGCCCCACGGCACATACACACGCGCATACCTGCAGACGACAATTAAGAACTTGACCAGCAGAAGAGCCAGACTCTGCTGTTCCTGCTCCAGGCCATCCGAGGCCTTCTGGACACACTGGACCAGCTGGTGACGCAACACCTGCAGGATGTTGTCTGGCAGCAGGGTCATCACTGGTGGTTCCTCCTCCAACCTGAGGTGGCCGAGAAAGAGACAGATCAAAAATAGCTGGGAATTGTTAAACTCCACTACAGGCCCCCATGTTGCCAGCACACGTGAACACAAGCAGATAAGTTAACCGGGCCGCAGCAGAGGCACTCATTTGGATATATACCACAAATTTGTATTCTCTCTTTAGGCCAAGTTACATCGCCACAACATATTTAGACTTCAATTCAGGCCCGCAACCTCCGGCCTTCCTGCTTCAAGACTTCAGTCAAGTCCATCAGTTGACGAGTCCACCATGTCCCCCTCCCAGGGCACAAAGAACCTTCACGTGACCTAAGGCAAACCGCAGACATTTTCTTTTTTTCTTTGACCTATTATTTTGTTGATAGCTACTACATTTAGTAAAGTGTAATTACACTCTACAAATTGTGGTTTTCCCACCTATCTATCGGAGATGACAAAACTCTGGCTGAATCACTGAAACCAAAAACATTTTAAATGTATAGCAAAGACATCGAGCGACATTCGTTCTACGCAGGGCCGGCCCGGACCAATATGGTGCCCTAAGCAAGATTTTAGCTGGAGCCCTCCTTTGCCAATTTCAAGCAGCTCGTTTGGCCCCCATGGATGAATGATTTTACTTGCGTTCATCTACTGAGTTACGTTTAACAGGCTTATCCGCATTTCTAACGGCTGGAAAGAGGCAGTCTTTGTATTTTATAACCTTATAAAGACCTTGATTAGAGTGCTGACGCACATGTCTTCTCAACCTTCTAGTAGACTGCTGTCAGATTCTACTAATAGACTGCTGTCAGATTCTACTAATAGACTGCCGTCAGTGTCTTCTAGAGACCGCTGTTAGCTGCTTCAAATAGAAGCTAGCTCAGTGTGGATAGTTTTGACAGTGCCTCTCTCTGGAAAAAGATCCTAAATAACCAATCCTAAAATCGGAAACGAGAGCGTATCGCTGGGAAAACAGGACAGCTGCAGCGGTAGTTGAGGGGGGGGGGGGGGGGGGGGGGGGGGGGGGGGGGGGGGGGGGGGGGGGGGGGGGGGGGGGGGGGGGGGGGGGGGGGGGGGGGGGGGGGGGGCGGTCACATGGAGAGGGAAAGAGGACAGGGTGAGAGAGACAAAGCACAGTGTGAATAAACGCGTGCACGTCCTGACAGAACTAACGGTGAGTTGTCTGCCAGTCACCCCGCTCCGCGAGTCACACTCTTCATACCGAGGCCATCTTACGTAACCGTAACCTGGGAGGACGGCCTGGGCGCGGATCATGTGACCAGGCCAGAGAATGGAGTGCAGCACCTCTGCAGTCTCTCTCTGGGAATTGATTTACCGACGTACGCACGGAGACGTCGAGGCACGCTCAAACTGGCGCACAGAACACTTACTCAGGCAAACAGAGATTCACGGGATAGCGGACTCTCGCCGGCACCGAAACGTGACCTCTGCACCCAACATTGTTTACAGCTAGATTAGGCCGATGTTGAACCAAGTGCAGTGCACACACACACACACACACACACACACGCCCATGATTACCTGGAGGGTGGCTTCTCGAAGTCCACATCCAGGCACCTCTCATAGGAGCCGATGAAGATCTCCAGCCACAGCTTCAGGTAGTCTGGATCCCTCTAAAACGAAGGATGGAGTGTAATGAAGAAGGGTTAGAAAGGAGAACCGGAAGAAAGGATGAGGGGGTGAAAAGAACGAGGTAATATTTGTCACTCAGTGGCATTCCTGAGAAGATATACGTAACACTACCATTCATTGCCAGCCAACTATCTCAGGT
The DNA here is from genome assembly GCA_016801125.1 of Novumbra hubbsi. NCBI lineage: Eukaryota > Metazoa > Chordata > Actinopteri > Esociformes > Umbridae > Novumbra > Novumbra hubbsi. The sequence goes on along the minus strand of JACXGK010010733.1, from coordinate 14,162 downwards.
GTTACGGGACAGGTACAGCAGGTGTGTGTGTCTGTCTAGAAATGCACCTGTCTGCTTGAAATACAGGCGTGGCAACATTGTCTCCTCCCGAACGGAGTCACAACAGATACCATGCAGACATATCCTGCATTCCTGGAAACAATGGCCACAGAGAGATGGAGTGGGAGAGAGACACAGGAATTTAGAGAGACTGTGAGAGGGACACGGAGATGAAGAGAGCGCCGGGGGGGGGGGGCTCCGCACTCTCTGGGGCCGACCTTCCAAACCGTTCTCACACAGCAGCAGCAGCGCTGGTGACATTCTGCCCACACGTCAGTCCTCCCCAACCACTCTGGGAACGCCAGCCATCTCCACACACCCTGATGACCTGTATCCAGGAGGGCGGGGGAGGTCTGGGGCTTGTCTGACTGGCAGCGGTGCAGGTCAGAGTAGAGTGATATGACAAAAGGCCCCAAGGTTTGTCATTGACCCAGTGGGTGTGGTGTAAAGCTCGTTTGTTTACCATAGCCTCCGTGGCGGCAGAGGCCAAATCGCAGTTATTCAATCTGTGTTAGTGGCCTGGCGAACAGGACGGTCTTGAAATGCCAATTCCCTAAAATTCCACATATTTCGAAATCTTATACAGCGTTTGTATGCTATCTGAGCGACTTAAACATACAATTAATAGTGCTGTTAAGCAAATAGGCTATAGGGAAGACACCCTTCGGCACATGAACGAGAACACATCTTCGTTTACTGACCAGGGGAACGTTAAGAAAGGCGAGAAGAGAGGATGAATGAGCCTACTGGAAGCAGAAGATGATTACAATAAACGGTCGGGGCCGGGTACGTGTCGGGGCCGGGTACGTGTGGGGGCCGGGTCCGTGTCGGGGCCAGGTCCAGGTTTAACATGACACCTGTTAAACATCCCATTCGAGAGACCACGTCCTACGTAGGCAATATGCGGCTGTCAAATTTCACGCAGTTCCATTGACTGCTGAAAGATTATGGCAAGTACACCCACATGGGATTCAGGGTGTAGGGACTGCATTCAGTGGAGCTGCTTGGAGTCTGGCGCATTATGATAGGAAAGCCCCAAATGCAGACTAGCATTTACCAGTTCTTTGCCTGGTTCTCTGATCTCAGAATGGATCACGTGCTAAGCTAGCATTAGTATGTTGTGTTTAATACTTGACAGACTTGCCTAAGACAGTAAAATATTGCGTGTACATTCAGAATTGGATTCAACAGCATGCTTTTGTCAGCGCATCAGCACTACAGAGACGTGAACATCGTGTGGTGAGTTTCCGGTGCTTTCGTGACAGTTCTTGAGAAGCACCACCCTGATTGGTTGCGGGGGGAGGAACTTGAGGGGAACATGGGACGCGTGGCTGACGCGAGGGAGCGGACGGTCTCTCCCTGACACCAGCTGACGGCATTCTTCCCTCCCAGGACATCAAAGTTTCTTCCACTGTTGATACCACAGCACCCAGTGAAATGACCATCTATCATTAAGATCCCGTCCGGGCATTTAAACAAACCCTAACTAAGTTACTTTGTTTTAAAGAGATATTCTGTATTCTCATGACTGACATACGAATCGAACTGGAAGCCTAGTGCCTCCCACTGCCTTCTGCTGTTTCTGTCGTCGTGTCAGAGTGGGAATGATCCAGAACAGGAAGCCAGCTATCAGGAATTCCAAAAGTGAGTACATCAAAAACAGCTAGCTACTTGACGGGATTGTTTGCGACTTGGACACAGGGTTACAAGGGGGAGGTTTTGCAACGCTCTCGTCAGTCTGACAGCCTACATATGACGATAAGCGAGGACAGAACGTGTGACATTTCGGCCTGTGTTCATTCAGCTTACACCCGGGTATTCAGGAGCCCTTCTGTGTGGCCCGGTGGGCTTTTCCCCTCCCTGAAGTATGCGCGCTAGAGTCTGTTAGCGCCAGTGCTCTGCTCTGTTTCAGGGAGGGTGTTGCGAGTGGCTCAGAGAATGCCTTCATTCAGCGGGCAGCCGGGGCATACAGATGCCCATTGAGGGCTCCGGGTTGGCCCAGACAGGGAGGGCAGACACACCCTGCTGGCTGTGGCTCTGTTTATTTTGGGCTGCTGACCCAACACCGAGCCACACACACCAACTGGATGGAGACAGTCTATAGGGTTGTATACAACCTTGTTGAGATTGGGTTTTCGTTTTGGGTGACTTTAATTAGTCACCTGTTTTTTTTTTTTATGGGGTGGGACAATCACTGGTCTTTTGATGACAAAGTGTCTGTTTTACTACAGTGTCTACTGCAGACGCTCCCACCTAAACAGTTTCCATTAAAATGTCTACTGTAAATGCCCCCTTCCAAACAGTTTCCACCAAAATGTCTACAGTAGATGAAGCTCCCCTAACAGTTCGTACCATAATGTCTACTGTAAATGTCTCCTCCCTAACAGTTTCACCCTGTTTTACCACAGTCTTTTATGTGCCCAAATACAGCCAATGTCCTATCCCAATCCATCTCTAGTATTCACTCTCCCGGGATGGACTGATGATGTCACGGCCCCAGCAGTATTTATAGTACACATGGGCGGGGCCAAACCACGAGGTGTGGTTGTATAGAAACACTATGATGTAACTGGCGATGTTGCTGGTGATCATAACGAGAATAGCCTTGAGGAAGACTTGTCATACCGGTAGTCTGCAGTACATAAACCAGTGCTAAAGTCCATCCGTCTGTCTGTGTGTGTGTGTGTGTGTGTGTGTGTGTGTGTGGGCAGTGTAAGAGGGGCAAAGCCAGGAAACGCCTGAGGTAATTTACTTGGTACATTATGTGTAACCACTGGCATTGCTCCTCCTGTCCAGTCTCTCTGCCTAATCACCCCGCTTCACATCTCACCAGTTCCTCCCTTCCACATACATCCCCTACTTGAGTTCACAGAGTTTCGACCTCAACTGAATTCCTGGGCCATCTGCCCCGCGAAGGGCGACAGAGTGCATCGTAGCGTTGGATCGACGAGGCCAAGAAATACGGTTTGGTATTCAGCAGAAACAACTTTTAGCGATTTAAATGGGGACGATGGGCGTTTTAGCATCATCCAACAACGTTCAAACACAAACATGCTGCAAACCTGCGTAACGCACTGTGCCTCACGTCTGCTGTGTGCGAATGGGGTAGGGTTCGATCTGGTAAAGGCCAGAGAGTTCAATCCCCCCAAGGAAAGGAGTTTTACATCAAAGTGCTTCGTGCCCAGGCCCTCAACACAGGGTCAGAGGACAGCAATGTAAGACCGTTCACCTTTGCCAATTACTGGAATAGAGCATTTGGTAGCTGCTTCTGAAACCTCTCTATGGCAGTGAAGACTGGTGAAGGGACAATGGCGATTTAAAGTAACGTCTCAAAAGGAATTAACAAAACAATGTGATGCAAATATTATATTTTGATGAGCCTTAGAGAACTGGAAAAACACAGTTAGCCTTCACAGGGACACGTTCATTGACAACAAAAAATCTCTGAGGGTCTTCCAGGTGGCACAGTGCTTGTAGCGCCAAGTCAGCCACCACAGTTGAAGTTCAAGCTTTGACGGTGCCCCCATCTAGGTTGCTGAGAAGCTCCATAAGCAAAGCAACAAAACAAAAATCATAGTATGTATCGAATGATTTTCCGACACACAGCAGAACAAACGTCCAACGAGAAAGGCTGCTTTTATCCAGATGGCAAGACATTTTGTGTTACATGCCCTAATGAACACGCCCCCAGCTTCCAGCTTTAAGCTAACTGAATATCTGACAGGCCCGCCTTCTAGCATCACACATTCACTGGCACCAAATGGAGCTAAATTAGTGCCAAAGCCTTAAACATTGCCTGCAGCAGCAGAACGCCGCCATCAACACTGAGCCCAGCGGAGCCAGCCAAACTAGTTCCCCAACCACAGCTCACCACAACTTCCTGAAGTTAGGCTGTTGAACAGTCAACAGTGGGCAAACTTCACCTCAGGGACCCGGGTCACTCACTCTCATGTCTTTGGGCAGAGCTGGGCAACGTGGACAACATTTTCTATTGAGAAACTGTAACTTTCTGTAATACTGTATGTACTATAATGTAATGTACGGACAAAACTGTTAAAATATTTAATTTCGTTAACAAGCTTTAAATTACTACTGGTGGTTTGATTACTAAAGCCGTCATTGTCCTATTGTCAATCACCTGTAATAGCAAACATTATATTAAAAAACATATATATAAAAAAATCTGAAATAAAATAGAAACATTAGTAAACACTGCTTATTGGAATACAAGTAAAAAGCTTGAAATAAACCGTTGTTGGGGATCATTTTGGGTTCATCATTCCAGTTGTAGCTGATTGGACCAGCTTGGGATAATCATTATAACCAGCAGCAAACAGTTTTGGCATATTGGCTGAAGAGACATAAAATTACCAAGACTACTGGCCATTTCAACTAACTAGCCAAAGCATTGCTCAAACCAGGACGTTCCATAGGTCAGGGGCCTATCTCCTGTTCCTGTTGTGGGAGGCCGATTGAGCACTGAACCCCCGACCTTTTAAAGACTCTTTCAAAATGACCAACTCTGTGGTATTTCGGTAACATAGCCAAGCTCCCAGCATCGTCTATATTAGGCTATGCTTTGCAGATGATTGTTGTCTTTGGAACAATAAGGACTGATGAGACTCAATATGAAGTGGCACGGTTAACCTACACTACACTGCATGGGACGCAAAGCCAAACGAAGATAATGGGCTGCCACACACAACCAACATTCCTGAAGTGATTCGGCTCACATGACTGACGGCAGGTTCTGTTTGTTCCTGGTGTATCCTGGCAACCATTTCATATGTCTTATGAACGTTCCTCCCATGCTTGACCAGTGGTGACAACAGCCTACGGCCAGCACCATGTGAATACGTACATGTATATTAACGCTCACATACCCAAGCTCATTTATGCTTACACAGCCAGGTAACCCACATACACACATCCATATCCAGAGTTACCAACATGCATGATCTAATAAAACGTATAAACCTAACAACTCTATATACAACTCAACGAGTTGCTTGTTAGAACGTATTTGCCTTCCGGTACATGCTGTCTTCAGCAAACATACACATTCACATACACATCACCTGTATGAATATTGGTTTACCATCTACTCATAAATTTCAGTTCAGCCATACTATTTGCTGTCATGTCGGATCTGGGTCTTCTGGAGGATAGAACTGGAATTGTTAACAACTCTTTAAGGCCTATTTAAAAAGGTAGTGGTACCTGGCTTCCTTGACAGAGACACATAGACATACAATTCCAGAGACCCCTGGAGCCAAAGCTGACATTGCGGCAACTCAGGGGATAGTGAAGGTCCTTGCTAATTATTTAAGCAATTTAGTCCAATTCTCAATGGGTGGATGGCCACGTCAGGGGGATACAGGCATGTTGGTGGAGGAGATTGGGCCGGAGAGCAGGACATGTACACCAGGCAAACAAGCTCTCCTAACAGAACAAAAACAACTGTGTGCAGTACCCACAAAGGCGGCCATTTAACCCGAGACCGTGAGAAGCCGCTGCAAGCAGGCGTGTTTACATGCCGCAGTTATACACTCCACTGCCGACCGGCTGGACGGCTATCTATGACGTGAATTACAGAAAACGATTTGTCCAATACCCATCTACCAGTGATGGCCACGGTGACCTAGCCTGGTCCCAGAGCTGTTTGTGCTCATATCAACTCCCGTCTGAGATGATAACGAGTGACAGGATGTAGAATGGCGTGACCACACCGCACTCGGGCTAAAACTGAACGTGTCAACGAGGGAGGACTTCAGCATTTCTTTGTGTAGGAGAACAGCCCGTCTCAGAAGGCTAATGCTTATGAGAGGCTTGTGTTTTTGAGGGGATTAATGAGGGAATGTGTTGACTGCAGCTCAGACTCATGTGAGGAGAAGCTCAGGCACTGCGTTGTGATTGGTCGGCCAGCGCAAGGACAAACAGCAGACCCAAGGCAGTAGTATGGGACGCCCAGTGTAAATACGGAAGTCAATCAAGAAACAGGGGGGAAATGTGTCTAGCTGGGTTGCAATATTCTTGCATCAATGGTATCATACTTGATTACTGAAAACACTAAAACACTGAACTAAAATCGTAACGACAGAAGGGCTGACATTACAAAGTGTATTCAAATCCAGCAGCTGACCCTTCACAGCAGTACAAGGAAGAGGAGGGTGGCTGACAAATTGAAGCCCCGTTACAATTCCCCATTACACAGCCATTACATCATCTCAAACGATACCACAGTGCGTAAAATAGCTTTGCATCACATAGTTCCGTCAATGCACTAAAAGCATGTCACGTTTAACCTCAAATTGTATTGATATGGGAAAATGTCAAAAGTATATTGCAATAGTAAAATTTGTGCAAAAATTACAGTGCTTTCCATAGTTCATCTTACATCCTTTTAAATTGAAAGGCAATTGCAGTAGTTCTCTTTCGTCCCTCTGCAGCAGACATTATGGCAATGTCATTTTAGAAACAACCAAATGGAATCAAAATGTCTGTGCACTGAATCACAATACAGATAGAATTGGTCAAACGTACTTATTGTGATAATATTGAATATTGAGGGAGGAAAGTCCCTGGAAAGGAGGCATTTTCTTTACCTTGTTGCAGTAGAGCATCCAGACCTCGTACAATCTCTCGTTGGATGCCATTATCCACGGTGCGTGGTGGGCTTCCAAACAGAAGTCACTTTGGATTCCTCATAATGCGCTGCTAGATCTCCTCAGGCATAGCACCAAACAACGTATCGAATTGACGTGTTTAGTGAAATGTCAACTTAAAAGACAAGTCACTAAATGGCGAAAAGAAAGAAAAACACAGGTATTCAAATGTAATCCCAGAAAAAGTTTTGTTCGTTTTTATATGGGACGTCCTAAAGTTTGAATTTTAAATTCCCAGTCCGGCTCAAATTTCCTGCGAGGCAGTTTTCCACGGTTAAAGTCGCACTTCGTCCCCTCTTTGGCCCGTCATGCCCCTTTGAATCTTCCTTCTGTGGAAAGGCCATCCACAAAGTTAGTATGCAAAACAAATACGCTGAAGCTATTTAGTTGTAGCACTTCGTGCACATCGCACTTCAAAACAACACCAGTTATAATAATGACAATGTCAGCTGGCTGGTTACATTAATCGACAATACCCACTTACTATTGTACTGTAAACATGAAAAATACCTGTTTGGCTACGCTGTAGCAATCAGCCCATACAAGTTCTGTTCAATTTGATCCCTACCCTCTATCTTGGCAAAAAATGGGGATACAGCTGACGAAATAAAACACAACAAAGCTAACAAGTTAGCAAGCTCACTATATACTGTAACATGTTGAAAAACGCTCCATCTAACTCGCTAGGTAAGTTGGCTAGCTAACCAGATGTCAATGTGAATCAAGATGGCTAGCTAGTAATGAGAGCAAGTATAGCCGATAGTTCTTACCTGAGCGATGTGTCAAAACAGCTAATCTGTTTTTACGGTCTCTGGTCCTCATGAGACAAACGACGAAACGAGTATGTGAATTGGCATAACCTAACATAAAATAAAAGCAATTTAACTAACTAAATTCCCCGTATATACAATGCAAACACGCCTGCATTTGTGACAAAAATGTTACAAACAGCCCATTCCTTTACACTGAGATCCTAACAAACAACACTGGTTTAGCGCAGTCTGTCCATATTACAGTTGTCTAGAATGGGCCGAACGCGACCATACTGTTCCGCATGAGCGCTTCATACATTTTCAAAATAAAGGTTTTCATTGCTGAAAAACATCTGAAGCCTAATCTCAAACAGTCCGGTCTTAAAAAGACATGAACCCTAGCGGAAACTAGGAGTTTTATTTAAACACGGGTCAAATATCCATTCATGGCTTCTTGATTTTTGTTTATAAGCAAATAGATGTGCAAGGTGAGTCGTGGCAATTTTACAGTCACAAAAAAATGTGGTGGCTTTTTACATATATCGCCACATTGAGCTGTTGTACGTTCTGCATCAACATATTTAGCTACCAGCTAAGAGACAATTCAAAGAGTATTGTCAGTTATTGAAATTGACAATATTGAAATTTATAGTAATTATTTTCAATTATTTAAATGGAAATAGTATTGAATTGTTTTGCTGCTCCAGTGAATCTAATTGTTAATTAACATTTTTGTCGAATTTAAATAGATGAACAATAGTGAACAAAATATAAACGCACTATTCTACCCTGAGCTCAATACTCTTTTTTTCTTCCCTAAGCATTACAAGGTCTTTAAAACAAGTATTACTCATTATCATAATTATATGTATTTAGCAATGGTTGGCTGTACAAACAAAATCACATCATTCGATTACTAATTGTGTATTTGAGTGGCTTAAATAATAATGTGTCTTACGTTATTATTATTGTGATCTATTTTGTATCACAAGATATTTTAATTTTATAACCTTAGGAAGTAAGGATTAAAATATTTTGGTAAACTTGTTTATCCAATGCGGACAGATTTTATTAACAGTTTTAATAAAAACATGGCCTCTATTTTGATATTCAAATCCGGAAGTGGTGATATGTTTTTCTGTAATTGTGGTTGATTGCCTTGCTACGCGAAGTAGGATAGGCTGAGTAGGTGCAGGAGCCTTGAATATGTTTTTATTTGACCGGGGCACAATACGTATTTATTGCGGAGGCAGAAAGAATTCAGCACAGAGGTTTTAACCCCGGAGGCACAACATCGCGAGACTTTCGTCAATGTTCGCGAATCAGACCCCAATATGTGACTCAATCGGACTCAGGAGACCTTATAGATGTCTGTGTTTTTAGAGTTAAATTATCTAGTTTTAAAAAAATCACTTATTTATAAATTTGCTGAAAATGTAATTGCAAACCCTATATTGCGAGCCAATGCCTTAGACTGATGAATCTGTCAAACAACGTTTTTTGGGGGTCAAAAACAAATGAGGGCAGCTGGAATCGTCCCGTTATCTGAGATGGATATGACATCCCTACCGGTCCTTACAAGTTTTAACCAGGGCTTACAGCATGTTCCGCCCCCTTGATGGTGAAGGAAAATGAAACAGACACTCATTTATCCCATAGACATTTCCACAAGATTACTGGTTATTGTGTTTCTGAATGTGGAATTGCTAAAAAAACTCGGTGGAGAACTATTTAACACATTACACACCCATCAATTTATATGTTTTACTCTAAAACAAGGTGGTAATTTTTTTTCTTCTATTTAACACTTTCAAACATTAAGATTTTAAAGATTTATAATGAATGCTATTTTAGATAAATGCTATTCTCTCTCTCTCCCAATTTCCAATATTCTGGTTCAGGAAGTCAAGAACCGTTCATTTAATCTATACGCATTTTGATGTCGTTACTGGCTACTGTGCTTCCAAGTACTGTAAAAAAAGGGGGAAAACAAGAAAAAGATTTGGTTGGCCCGAGTGCGTTTTATTTTGCGTTTATATCTGCTCTCTAGAAGGTGTATTTCTCAATCCTTTTAGAGGGCAGAGAGTGTTAATCCTGTCGTTGCCATAAGGCAATGTATGTATGGCAGCAACATCGAAGAAGTCCACCATTTGAATGCAGGAGGCTAGCTGTTGCCTTGGAAATACCTCCTGTTGACTCTGTGGGGGTCCAAGTGATCAGTCAATCATGAAGAACAAAATGTATCCCCTTATAATGGAAATGGACTCTTGGGATTTGCATGTAAACTTACAGATGCCATCATTTGAACTATATACAAAAATTCCCTACTATGTAGAACCGCTCAAACATTCTGTATGGATTTCCACCAGATTTTTCCTCACAGAAAGCATTGGAAGAATAACCTTTCAACCAGGGCATATGTCTCCCGTAGAAGATTATTATTGTATCTTTATTTACTGAGGTAAGTCAGTTAAGATCCAAAGCTCCTTTGCAATGACATCCTGGCCAGAAGAACATCATTGCACCGTACCATGTAGTACAGCATTCTAAAGATTCAAGTTAAACTTTTCGACCAAATTTGTATCCTACACTTACTGAAGCTTTATGACCTTAGGAAGAGGATCAGTCAAATTTAGTAGCCACTCTGACTAATGGAACATACAGCAAATACTCAAACATATTTTTCCCCAGTCTATTTATTTACTGGTGTACACACAGTCATACCCCCTACTTTGACAGTTTCTGCCTGTTGACCATGTCTGGTCAGCTGGAAGGCCTGGTTGGGGCCTGCGAGCGGTGTCACTGCAACCAGCTTATGGGTTAGAAATCTAATTACTTAGGGCCACAGCGTGTGGGGAAAACTGTTCAGACGGTGGCCAAAACTAGGGTGAGTGAGCAAGGGTTAGAGGTAACAGCAAATACCTTGCAAATGTTTCAGCAAACTTTGGGCAGGAAACACTTTAAATTGGCATAATATAAGATTCTTACTGTCATAAAAATAAGCAACAAATACCAGTAAAAATCTTCAGTTAATAAATCATGTTAATACTTTCAAAATAATATTATTCTATAAAAGCAATTCGATTAACTGTCATATTCCCCATTTAAACGTTCTTGCCCTTCCATCTTTCAGTTTACATTGACGTGCAATCAATTTATACTTGCTTTAGATCCTAAACAACTTTCCATCCTAAACCACCATGGAATGAATAGCTGGTACTTTACCAGTCTCATACGGTAAGGGAAGTCTAGGAGACTTGCCGTGTTATTGTATACAGGCACTATTGTACACAGTTCCCCTTTAACTGAAATCTAATTTCTGCTTCGTCTTTCTACCTGCTAGTTAACCACCCACATTCAATTGGGCACTCATTAGGAGAAGACAGAAACCCTAAGTTTGTCGCCCATTCAGGTTGGGAGTTGCCTGCGCCTAGACCTATTCTCTTCTACGTATTGTACCACAAACCGGTAACAGTTTTACAACGGTGTTGGCTTCAGCCATCTGTTCGATGATCAGCCATCTATTTAATTAGGAAGACCGGGTGGACATTATCTGGAATGGTCTTTTAGGGATGTGACCCCTATTCAGTCATTTGGATTGTAGGAAGGAGAATGAGCCTTGATCCATGATTAATGTCAACTTCTACCCAAAGTGATGTAGTCCTAAATGCATTATTGTCAAACCCAATATGGAGGTTGTGTTTTTAAACTTGATGGTTTACCCCTGAAACATTGGCCAAACATTGGTTTTTTTTTGGGGGGGGGGGGCGTCCGTAACCCCTCAAATACAGAAAAGACACAGTTAACCAAAGACAGAAAACAGACATCAATTTAGAACGTGATTATGAATGTATTTATAACACTTATATAAGGCTTATACATCTATAATATGCCTGATATGAGTTCTAAATGTGTAGATCTCTTATACACAGTATCATGGGGTACTCACAAATCCGCAGCAAACATTACACAGGTTTCAATGAAACAAAAACAATGACCGTCCCATACATGTTGTACCACTAAGAGGCAGTGTATGGTCACAAAGCACAGTATCGGTAGCTAGCATTATTCTTTTCTTAATCACAGGGATTTCACAGGTAACCACGGGTTGAGGGGGAAACAGCCTGGCCCAGAAGAACGAGCGGAGTCCACATATTTCAGTCCTCGTGGCGGCGTGACCTGCTGCGGGATCCGGCTGGTTCCACAAAGCCAGAGGGATTTCGCGAGGTGCGTTTCTCCGCTTTCATCGCGGCTGGATGGAGATTTCACGTAGCAGCTAACAATGTCATGCCACAGCTGGCGTCAGTTGACGGTCGAGTCGAATTAGGGACACGCCCATCCGTTGGTTGATGCATGCCCGACTGCATGTAGACTGCTCAGCCAATAGAAACGCAACGCTGGCTCAACTTTCAGACACGACAACGATATAACACAGTTAATTTAAAACGCCAACGTTTCTAATGGGGAACTAGAGTTGCGCCTTTATTGAGCTGTTATTCACGATGCAAGGTGGTTTGTATCGGTCAGTAGACAGTCGCCTGCGTTCCTCTCAAACGTGGACTCTGGCATTGTGTTTGATTGGTGGCCGCACCCATGGCACAGAGATTGACATTTGCTAATTAATTACAAAAAGCAGCTTCATAATCCCGCCCTCCTTTCACTAGTCACTCAGTTGTCCCTTACTTGGGTTTCGAAAAACAAACGGTTGACAAAACCTAGAAAAGGACTAATAAAGGCTCAGAGTGGTGGGTAGTATAAGTACAATCGAAGCACAGTGGAGATATTTGGGCTTGATGTTTTGATTGCTGTGGCTTTTGATTGTCTTAAGTCAGGCTCGGTCCTCAGGTTTAGGGGACAGGGTGGGGGCTAAGAGAAGTCCCACACCCCTTCTGTGGGGTCGGATGTGGGGGGGTGGCAGGACATGGTCGGGGAGCTGGACACGGGGGGGTCATCGAGGCTGGGCGCTCCAAGGGGCACGGCTGGGTACACCAGACTTAGGAAGGAGTCCCCGGTGTGATGTCTCTTCACCTGGCACACAGTCCCGGAAAGAGAAACACGCAGTCAGCCAAACCACAAGGACGTTGGCCAAAAACAATCAAGAATTTGGATTGTGAAGAGACTTGCCTGTTTAAAGAAGGCATGGGTCAACAGTGTAGATGCAGAAGGTCTGCGGAACCAAACAAACGACGACAATGTCACCAAACGCTAAGAATGACCCTTAACAAAGTCCTACCTAACAGCTTGACATCCCACATCCAATGCCATGGTGTGTTCAGAAACCAGAACACTTGATTGTTCCAGTTGTTCTTTGTTAAAACATTTCCTGCCCCCTATGTTTAGTGTGTGTGTGTGAGTGCCACCTGCGGTCTGGCTGCTGTTGCAGGCACAGCTGGACCAGGTCGTGCAGTGTGGCCGAGTGGTTCTTGGGCCCGGGGCTCTGGGGTCTCTCCGCGGTGGCGAAGCGGGTCAGGCTGCCCGTGGCCACGCTCTCCCCGATGCCAGAGTCCACCCCGGAACGGGACAGCTTCAGCCCGCCCAGCTCGCCCAGCGGGAACGGCGCCACGTCCAGCAGGCAGCAGTGAGACCCGCGCAGCTTCTGGAGCAACATCTGGTCACAGAGAGAGAGAGAGAGAGAGAGAGGGGGGAGAGAGAGGGAGGGATGACAGATGGACAAATATAGAGACGTGAAGAGATGGAGACAGAGAGAGACGTAAAGAGAAGATGTACGAGACACGGACATGAAACTGTCTTGTAATATGCGGTCGTACCTGAGTAGGGGGCATGTCCTGGAAAGGCACTCGGCCGCTGACCAACTCACAGGCCACGATTCCCAGGCTGTAGATGTCGGACTTCACACCGTAGCCATGGAGGTCCTGGAAGAACAAGTCCACGGCTTCAGCCTTTCTAACCCACACGTTCTGTTCAACATGACCGTCGACACCTAATGGGATTCTTTTATTATTAGGGTATTTTACTGAAAATGTACTGTACTATAGTCAAATACATTGAAAGTGATTGTATAATCACGCACTGCATTATAATGTATTGTATTACAGTCGATTGTACTGTCTTGAGACAAACCTGTCCTAACAGCTCTGGACTGAGCCAGGGGAGCAGGGCGGGGCTATGATGGGGCATGTCAAACACGGCCCTCACCCTCCTCCCCTCCCGCATCATACTATAAACACTGTGCAGCCCCGAGAGGTAGACACGCCCCTCCGCGGACAACAGGATGTGACTGGCCTTCACCCCCCTAGGAGAGATCGGAAGACAGGAAAAAGAGAGAGGAGAGGAACGCACAGAGATATAGAGAAGAGGAAGGGAGTGGAGAGAGAGAGAGAGAGGTGAGGGAACTGTCTGCAGAAGTCGGTAGAGGGCATGAGGACCCCCCATGACCCGTCTCACCGGTGCACGTAGCCCATGCCGTGCAGGTACTGCAGCGCCTTCAGGACGCCGTGGAGCAAATAGGCGATCAGAGATTCACTCATCCCATCATGGAAGCACGTCCTTAGCAGGCTGTCTGCGGAACCTGACCAAGAGAGACAGACACAGTGTTAGACAGAGAGATATCGAACGGTGTGTAACGTTGCTTAGCAGGCTGTCTGCGGAACCTGACCAAGAGAGACAGACACAGTGTTAGACAGAGAGATATCGAACGGTGTGTAACGTTGCTTAGCAGGCTGTCTGCGGAACCTGACCAAGAGAG
>JACXGK010010732.1:7231-17334 GCA_016801125.1 Novumbra hubbsi | reverse complement strand
GAAACAATGCCCCAGCCACTGACACAAGTCACTGAAACAATGCCCCAGCCACTGACACAAGTCACTGAAACAATGCCCCAGCAACTCACACAAGTCACTGAAACAAGTCACTGAAACAATGCCACCGACACAAATCACTGAAACAATGCCCCAGCAACTCACACAAGTCACTGAAACAATGCCCCAGCCACTGACACAAGTCACTGATACAATGCCCCAGCCACTGACAAAAGTCACTGAAACAATGCCCCAGCCACTCACACAAGTCACTGAAACAATGCCCCAGCCACTGATACAAGTCACTGAAACAATGCCCCAGCCACTCACACAAGTCACTGAAACAATGCCCCAGCCACTGATACAAGTCACTGAAACAATGCCCCAGCCACTGATACAAGTCACTGAAACAATGCCCCAGCCACTGAAACAAGTCAATGCAACAATGCCCCGGCCACTGAAACAATACCCCGGCCACTGAAACATTGCTCCCGGTCACTGAAACAATGCCCCGGTCACTGAAACATTGCCCCCGGTCACTGAAACAAAACCCCAGCAGAGATGCACCAGATGATCCAGAAGATACTGTGGCATGGATTAAATCCTGGACAAAAACAAATATGTCTGCAGCTGGTCACTAGATGTCTGGGCACTGCTGCTGATATTCTTGGTTATGTGTCCGGTTCTTAAATCTTTCTGTCCGCGTTGCAATACGGCTCTATGTCCTGTATGCACTTTCTTTTTTCCAAAGGGAGATGTCGTAAAACACGTAATTCAACCTTGCAGATGATTTCTCCACTCTCTGGCCAAGGATGCAATGCAGCTGATGGATGTTTTTAGTATTGCTTTCCAGGAGACACTAAACACCATTAAATCTCTGTGTTAATTCTGAACCAGGGGTGCTGGGGTACAGTCGGTTATGGACCTCTGTTCCAGCCAGACACTACCTGAATCTGATTCCCCAGGTATTCGAGATGCTTCTCTTAGGTAATGTTTGGAAGGGCAGTCCAGTTTGTGACATTATTTCACTAAATGGGTTGTTTTAGCTATTCTAGAATAGAGCAGCAACCCACCGCAACTTGCTCTTTGTGTCTGGAGGTCTGTGAGGCAATCGGTCACCTATCAACACTTCTATCATATCACACCAGAGTTTCTGAGGCAGATTAATGGATAAGAGCAAGTGATCACCTCCCCTTGCCAGAATGGGAGAGACATGCTTGTCACTGAGGCAAGGTGGATAGTTGGACAAGGAAATCAAAGAAGTGTAAGCCGGAGGGGGAATTTTGAAACAGGAAATGGCAACACAATGGAGACCATCTTTGAAACACAAGGACACGCTAACCTTTGAGAGTAATGTAAAACAATGGGAAATGAATAAGCTCACAGAAATGCCTTTGTAACACAACAGCACAAGGTGTATGGAGTCAGCTACCTACCTAAACACTGTTTCTTTTAGTCATTAGGGCAGTTCAATGTGTATGACTGTGACCTACCTAAACCATGTTTCTTTTAGTCATTAGGGCAGTTCAATGTGTATGGACTCAGTGACCTACTTAAACACTGTTTCTTTTAGTCATTAGGGCAGTTCAATGTGTATGGACTCAGTGACCTACTTAAACACTGTTTCTTTTAGTCATTAGGGCAGTTCTAGGTTAAGGTGGCACAAGAAACCCACACCCAAGTGCTGGTAATTATCCTTCTGAACAAAGAACTTTCCAATGCTTGTTCTGACAAGACTATGCAAACAGTCTATCATGTCATATAATATATAAATACAATTTGAGATCTAGTGTCGTCCATTAACTTTGGAGCAGTAAAACAATTTTTTGGGCAGCATCGGGGTTTGTCTTTGGAATCATTAGTGCCTGTCGACATTGGGACCAAAGAGGATTCAATTAGGCTGAGGCTGTTACAAGGCAGACAAATCTGAAACATCTGAAATACTGTCTGGAACATGGGTAGAAAGAATGAATGTACCGGGCACAGAAACCAGCAATCACTTAACAGGTAGGCCAAAGCAGCATCCTAGAGAGGATGACCCAGGGATACTAGGAAGAAAATAACTGTCTGGGAGTTCAGGAACTCCCCAGGAGGTCAATCAGTACCATCTGAAGACGTTACCATCCAAACTACAGAGGCCACATCGCAAGGAATTAAAACTGTAGCTATCCTGAATATTAGGATTGCCTCGAAACATTCACTCGCCAGAGTGATGACAGGAGGAACATGTGGATGAAAATGGAACCACCTCATCTGTGAAATATTGTCAAGAGAGTTGTGAAGTGGGCAGTACACTAGAACCAAATAACCTGTCGGCAAGAGGGGTTCTGAGGCAAACAGTAACTCTTCTCCTCCCTGCTACAAGTACAAGCAAATTTCAACACACATCAAAACAGAGAACCAAAGAATAATGCCATAGCAAATAAGACTTTCCTGTGGGAAACTTCTGGGCTGGCCGAGGTCTTCTTCAGTTTTGAATCCCCATGACCACTCTTTTCGTCTGCTGATGATCGGGGATTGACACGGAAACATTATACTTTCAAGAATCGACAGTATTGCAATTTCATGGTGTGGAAAAAACAAGTACACCCCTTGGTTCAATAGCTGGTATTTTCTGCTTTGGCAGAAATAACATAATTTTGCTGCTACTCGTAACTTTCCATTGAGTTGAGTCAAGATGGGTTGCATATATCTTCAATCTTTCTGAATATATTCAATGTCTCAGAGTCAGGAGACAAAAAATATTCTATCAGATATTTGCCAGGCAACTCGGTTCAACCATGATACTTATTAAACACTACACTGGTCTGGCACTCACAGTTTGAACACCTTGCACCTTCTGGAAACAAAAGGTGCCGGATTTGGAAAAGCTGCCTCAAACTAAATTGCACCCCTTTAGTTGATGTGATTCAGTACAGGCAAAGAGGCAAAGCAACTGAAATGGGTTTGGGACACCATTCTGCTGTCTCTGGCGTCACTACGGAATCTCCCATATGTTTTCAATTGGGTTGACGTTTAATGAGTAGGACAGCCTTGGTATATCATGCAACTTCAGTCACTCACAGATCTTTTCTAGCCCAGCATTTTACACATCAATCAATCAATCAAATTTATTTATACAGCCCTTTTTACAACAGCAGTTGTCACAAAGTGCCTTTACAAAAACACACATGACCCTAAGCCTGATTGGATGTTATATCCCAACCTGTGGAGAAAAACCTCCTTTAAGCATAATCTACAGGGTGTCGCTCCATTCCACTTTAATGCCAGACAAGCAATTAAGATAACAAAATCTTGAACTGAAATATTTCCTTGCTGAAAACGGGATTCTGAATGTTAGTGTACTTCTTTGTATTGATAGGATTTTAAATGGAATTGGCTTTTAAAATAATAACTTTTTCTCACTTATTTACTATTCTTCAGGGTGTAAGTTTTTACATTCCGTGTACCGCCAATTTCACATCAATTGTATGACGGTAGACACTACAGACAAGAACACCAGAGAATGCAGTTTGCTTTTTAACATGACAAATGGTCTATAAGGATATGGTGTTTCCACTGTCAAGACAAAATGCCTCCCTCACACAGGCAAGCTATGCAAAGGAGCTCCGTCACTGACGAATGAAGCGTCTTCTATACGTCGACGTAACGCTGACAGATAAATTACCTCCACAATCGAGAGAGGATCTATTCACTTCTTTTGCATACTGTGATCTATGACAAGCAAAGGCAATTGTCCTGCAGACAGGAGACGAGGCACTTAAAGCGAATCAGATGACTCTGATGAAATTGGTTGTCATGCACAGAAGCTTACTTATTTGTGTGCTGTATTATTGGAAAAAGCAGATCATATATCTCTTTCATGCACACTAATTTGAACTTGCGCACGCACAAACACACACACAGAGAAGACCGACATACACAGTAAATAGCGGCCGGTAAACCAACAGATGTAACACGTTTTTTGAATCCACACTTTTGAGTAGCAGAGTACAGTCATGTTAAAAAGTATGAAGCTGAACCGAACATGGATCTTGTAACAGCCTAATGGTACAAGACACACTAGCGAATGTGCCGCAAAATTGTTAAAATTTAGAAAATGCTTATAGAACAGCTGAGTAGAAGCTCAGATTTCAATCTTATTTGAGGGACATTTACAACAAAAGGATGTATGTAGTTAATTCAGCCAATTAGGGAAGACAACAGCTATTAGTTACTTTCACTGCCCTGTAAAACGGTATTTCTGTCGCTTTTTGATAGATAAATGATTGCAAGATATCTCTTGTGAAATTTGATAAAATAGTTTTCCTTTATTTGTCATTTGTTTAGAAATGAAGATATTCCGACCCATATATCAAAAGTGGAACTGACAAAAGAGATGCACTTACATAACTTTACTGTAAATCAGCGTCCTGGGAGGCGTTTCTGTGAGATTTTACAGGTGAAATGGCCTTTATACAGCAATTAAACACAACAACGTTTGACTGACTTCTGACAACATATGTATCAGTGACAATAACATGAATGAAATTGGTCGGGAACTTATCTTATAACGCTATTATTATTGGCTTCCGGGATTAAGATGAAATAACTAATGTTTTAAATTCCCATATATATTTCTTCTTGGCCATCTCTAACTCTCTAACAGCAAATACTTGGCTTCTCTACCCGTGTGTCAGATCTGCGAAAGTAATATAACGTAACTGGTGTAAGAACTAACTTAACTTACAACTGATTGTTGAGTAATGATTTTTTTGTTTAATACATTTAAAAAATGTAATCAACCGACTACTGTTTATTTATTGAACACAATGGAATTTACCACGTCATGGCAAAGATACAGATTGTCTTGTTACGACAATGACCCTTCCATTCAGGATCGCGTGAATGTCAAAACATTACCTCTTCACCTTGATAAAATAATAATTCTAATGGTTTTGTCAACATATTACCGTACATCCCATAACAATGTTTTCAATCACGTGTCCATAATCGGAACGTTTGCTGTCGCAATTATCCAATTATGTTGACATGCATAAAATATGCTCATGGGACAGAGAATTTCCTCTAGGTTGGAAACCAAATGTGGTCGTTAAGGTTAACCTATACATACGACACAGATTTAGTCAAAAGTTATTGCATTTTGCCTTGCTCAAATGCACTTTCGTCCACGAACCCTTATGCTCTCCTTTCTAGACTGTTCAATGAACCGCTCATTAAAAATACCAAAATAAAATCCCGGAAGTCAGTTATTCCCACCTTTATCGTGACTAATAATTCTGTGCGATTTGCTTCTTGTTTATTTCATCTTAATTATCTTATGCAGTTCAAGTAAACGTGCAATTAATCTGTCGTCTTGCACGCGTTATACATTCATGTAAACGGGACAAGAACAACGGCAAATTTAAAGTTTTTTTTTCCCGTGACAGCAAAGCACAGGGATCATCTTGTCTCCTAGTAACCCAGTATTACCTCATATCCCCGGTGTGGATATGTTCTTCGCATGAACTAGGCTGTACAGGATAAACAACCTTATACTGTTGACTTACTGTAGGCTAAGATGTTCAACATCGCCCATACATACAATTCAAATGCATCTAATCATTAGTATAAACAACAAACCATCCTACCTGCAAATGCCCCTGGTACATATTGAGCTTAAAGTCAACGGCAGATCTTCTGACGATGGATTTCAGACTACTTCACGCGTTGCAGTACAGGTACAACACGCTACATTGGAAGTGTTCATTTGTTCGATGAGTTCTTGCACGAGAGGCGGAATGTTTCAATTCGCTCAGAAGTTCCGGCATTAGTTGAGTCTCGGAAGGCTGCGTCGATGAAACGCGCTGTCCTCCTATCAAGTGCTGAAACGCACGATTTCTTTTACATGTATTCTTTTGTCGGTGTGTTAACCGAGGTCGCCAGCCTACAGCAAAAGCGAAAGAAGTGCGCTCTTTATCAGACCCCCGTTTCAACGCAAGGCGTCCAGAAATCTTCACCGAGCTGTCAGAAGCGTCAGGGTACTTGCATTTGATTATCAACAATGCAGTCAGTGAAGTAAAAAACCTCCTGTGCTGTGTCACCGTGGAGGAAACGGCCACTCTGCGCCTCTTGGCTGTATTTTAAAAATAGTTTTAACGCTTTTCTGGTTCATCCTTTCACTGCACCGCACTCCTCTCCTCTCGTCGCCAAATCCCCGAGCCTCCCGTGTCTGGGGTCGCTGGAGCCGCCTCCTAGACTCACGTGCTCGGCGGGAAGCACAAGCTGAACTTGGGGGCAGTTTAGTGCAGTTTTAAGACTGAGGCAGTTTTGCACGGTGAGGTAATTGCTGTAATATCTCTATTCATAGTCCACACACAGCTTTGCTACCTACGTCGTCTATATTTTAAGTGTTATATGAAGCTCCAGAGAGCAAGAGCAGAAGTAGATACGGAGTAAAAGGAAAAACGCCCTGGTTTTACAATGGAGTGAGCAAAGAGCTTGCTGGACATTTACAATAGGCATTATGGTAAACATCCCTTCATTTTGAAGTAATGCTGGATAAGTGGGTGTCAGTCATAATATAAAGATTTCTTGGCCAACATTATATTTGGCCAACTGCTCAGCTATGTAAGGTACAATGTCCAATTAGTGGTAGTGTGAAGGATTACAAAAGATTCATGCAAAGTAGATGATTCCCTTCAAGGCAATCTTGATTATGTAAACTAAAGAGTGGACTAAGGCCGGCATACCAGAAAAGGAGATGTCTCTCTTGCCCAATTAAGAAATAAGGCTGGAGGTTTTCTGTTGTGGGACTGGCTGAGATAATGAGGCTTCAGTACTGACTAATCAGCGCTGCAATGGAGTAACAAGAAAATAATCAACATCAAATAAAAACAAGATATTTCTGCAAGAAATGTAGGGCAATGGTTTTAGGCTACCAATTACTTTTGTACGGTTGCAATGAATGATGCCTGAAAACATGTGTGCCACAGTTGTAATTGATAAGCAGATAACGCACTTATCTTTGAATGCATGGTATTCAATTAGATTATATAACATTCACATGGCTTTCCAGATTATCATTCACATAAACCTGTACAAACACTGTGGTTTATTAACAAGGTTAAATTTTGCCAGAATGAATCCACAGTAACTGATGTGTTTCCTGAGAATGTGAAGTGGATTTTGGTTGACACCAGGTACATTATGTCCTAGTCAGTGCCGGCCCTAGCCATTTGGGGGCCCTTAGCAAAATTGATTGGGGGGGCCCCCTATCACCTAGTGGTCCAGTCCTCACTAGCAGTCTGGAGGCCCTTGGCAGTCAAGGGCTCTAAGCAGCCACTTACGTTGCTAATGCCTAGGACCGGCCCTGGTCCTAGTCAAACTAAAAACATTTTAAATCAGTTGGAAGGTGTATAAACAATTTTTCTTCCCAATTTTTTTTATATTCAATTGACTAAGTTCTTGCTTTACTGCTTCAACCTGGCAGTTTAGACTGGAACAATTACACTGGAACCCTTACACTCCAGAAGAAGGTCACCATCTATTCTTCCCCCTCGCCGGAGCTCACAGGAGCCCAGTCCACCACAACGAGTTGCTGGAACGCATTAATGGAACAGCAATCATATTAGATTTCTACTCCAAACCCAGACTGCGCCGGCCAATAGGAATGCGGGACCACCGTGCTGATCCACGAGCAGGATACAAACCCTAGTTGCCTTTTGGCTAGACCTCTTTGCCAACAATGAATGGAATAAATTAGCTATACGAATGCTAGTTTATTCCTTTCTTACTGTTTATCAATGTTAAATAGACATCTATAGATACATTTATATATGATTGTATAACAATCCCCCCCGAATTACCCTCTCCTTACAAGGTAAAAGCACAGGTGTGTCCAGGTGATTTAATGTCAGGGAATCAGCAGTAGGGAAATATCCGTGACCAACTACGTCATCCTCCTGCACAGCTGTGTGATGAGAGATTTTAATACTTAGTAAATCAATTCAAGGGTTATTAATGTGAAGTAAAAATAGAAAGGCTGGAAGTGCGTGATCAATCACTGATATAAATAGACCCAGTATTCGTGGGGTGAATAAGATCAATGAAAAATGCAAAACTCTATTACATCCACTATTTCTGTTTGCCTGAAAACTGTGGCGTGACCCAACGGTTTGAAAAAAGTTGGTTAATTATATACCGCGAAGCAGGTCCACGTTGCACTTCAATGTTTATTTCCAAAGCATAGCACACCATGAATTCAGTGTCAATAAATGATCATGCACAATTAGACCCATGCTTCTTCCTCAGTGCATAACAGCGGCTGGATTTACTGGTGTTATGGGGCAGGGTTGGTGAATGAAATGAGTCACACTTTCATCGTTTTTTACGGTCCATTTCTAAAGACCCAGCTAGCAACCGATGCTCCATGCAGTCCATTCAGAATAAAACTGCATTATTTTGTCTGTTAGGTTAATAGGCAGACAACAGACACTTTGTGTTGAACATTGCACGGACATCCAGTTGTAGCACAAACAAAACCAATAGGACCTGTCAATCTGTCAGCACACATCTGGCTATATTTTCCTTGTGTGTCGGACAGGACACTTCACTAAAACCATATCTTTCCTGTTTGCTTACGCTTTCACCCTGGGCATGGTTATAGAGGGTGCAGTGATTAAGTTTGGGATGGTCCTGCATTGACAGAGAGGTTCGACCCTGAGTGAACACTTTCTGGCCAGGGGAGAAAACAACGGTTTTGACAAACAAGCCAATCAGAAGGTGGAACGTTGTTTGTCTTTGCTCAAAGTTATGGCAGATGTAGAAAATGGCAGATGTAGAAAATACTGACACAGGATTTCATCATAGAGAGTGCAATGAATTGAAACATACTGCAAATTGGACTTGATTGATCTGGATTTGTGTTTTACACAGTAAAGAAAACATTTCTTATATTGTTGCTTGGTTTTTAAAGACCAGCTCAATTCAGATGGATTGGTGAACTGCCTGTGGGAGAAAACCTAAGAATTGAAATATAGATCATGGCATCGAATAATAAACACATCAACTTTGGGATGTACTCTTGACCTGAATAATGCTATTTGTGGTCCACTTAGCAAAACAATCCTGAAATTCTACAACTCTCTCCTATTATTAGAAGAAACGCCCCCCAGTTCTCAGGGCCGGCCCTCCCTTATTAAAGGCTCAGCCCAGTCTAAACTAGGTCCTGGCACTGCAATGGCACAACCAGCTAAATCTTCAAACTAGCAGAATCCCGTTCTCAGAAATCTCCTGCAACTTTCGTCACTCCCATCTTCCCCCAGGATTACTTTTATAAACCCATTTAAATTCCAGATGTTATCATTTACCTTCAATTAAAGGTCACAGAATGCTTCCTGTGGGGCTTCTCCAATTAACATTTATTCTCAGAATTGAATTAAATAAATTTAAAAAATCAGAATTGACCTAAATCCAGATGAGTAGGCTATGTTGTCATGGGAGACTGTTAAAGAATGTGTAGCTTTAGTTTATTCATCATGGTGTTGATTGTACTGACACATCTGAAACCACCCTCACAGTTTGATTACCATGATAATGTATCTTAGATTTCCTTCCTATACATTATTCATCAAGGGTGCAGCCAAGTAAACAGAATACACAGGCTCAATTTCTCGTCAAAATCGTCTTTGCTCGCTCTACAGCTCAGAAAGTTCAAACAGGCACTGCTTTTGCATCTTTCTGAGACCTTGTGAGATAAGGGAGTCACAGGTTTTGTTTAAGCTGTTTTGTCCGTCGCTGAAAAAAGTGACAAGCCGAGGAACAAGAATAAACAAAACGTTTTCTTTCTTGTTTAGAATATTTTGAATATATTCAAAGTAACAACTCGGCACAATGGAGCCTCTCAACAGACTATAATTCTCTTGCCAGCTGTCATGTCCTGGATGCGGGCCCCTAGCCATCTCTATGCTTTGGGGCTCCCATTCAGGGCATGGCACATGGAGAGGCCTCTAGCCATCTCCATGCCATTGTGGGCTCCCCAGTCAGAGCAGCTGCATTCAGTTGACTCTGATTGGGGAGCCTACTTAGGTTCATTTCTAGCCACACCCGGTGTGGTTTATTGTTTG
>JACXGK010010731.1:0-17129 GCA_016801125.1 Novumbra hubbsi | reverse complement strand
CAGACCACTGGGTTAGGACCAGACCACTGGGTTAGGACCAGACCACAGGGTTAGGACTAAACCACTGGGTTAGGACCAGACCACAGGGTTAGGACCAGACCACTGGGTTAGGGTTAGGACTAAATCACTGGGTTAGGACCAGACCACTGGGTTAGGACCAGACCACTGGGTTAGGACCAGACCACTGGGTTAGGGTTAGGACTAAACCACTGGGTTAGGACCAGACCACTGGATTAGGACTAGACCACTGGGATAGGACTAGACCACTGGGTTAGGGCTCCACTAGAACTGAGACTAGGACCACACACGATCATCATGGGATTAGGAATAAACTGATCATCCGCCCATGAAACTGGAAACAGAATCTTACTATTAATGCTACTCTTACGGTCTATCGAGTCGGCAAACACCTCCCCGTAGATCATCCAGTAGGGCATGTAGAAGATGTTCCTGGCCAGGCGCCATGTTGGAATCTCGTCAGGGTGCAGGATGGCCTGTCGCGCCACCCCGAAACTCATCAGCACCACCAGCATGATCACCACGAAGTACAGCATGTCAATCATCTGCAGGAATATCACAATTACCCAGCTACGCTTTCTATGAGATCTCTTTGCCCTTTTTAAGAGAGTTCAACCAATGACCAGATGCCCTTTCTCAAAATGCCCAACTAGCACCAAACCAACCATCATTCCCGCTGACCAAAACCGGAACAACACCAACCAATAAACAACCAAAGCAAATCCAAAATCCTCACCATCTTCCCAATCATCATGACGTAGGGACCCAGGTACTTGTTGACACCAAAGATGTCCAGCACCCGGATGTACCAGAAGATGATGTCCACACAGTAGATGACTCTCCCGACGCCCATCAGAGGCTCGTTCTGAAGCCTCAGCATCAGGCCCAGGAGGAACGTGAAGATGGCCGCCGCATCTGTGATGTTCCAGTATTCTTCGGCCCACACGTTGATCTTCTGCTTCAGCTTCCCGGGCTCAGACATCAGAATCTGCATGGGGCAACAACAACCGCGACAAAGTAACTAGTACAAGTAGTGTCATTACCATGACCGCCATTTCTGACACTTAGGCCCACATGGGACTAAATGGGACCTAAAACTCTGCCACGGTGTTTGAGGAAATAACTAACTGACTCATTCACCCCCTTGAGGCCCCTCAATCCGGGCAATTATTCTGTTTACCTGAACCTATGGGACTGGTTCTATAATGAAGTCATAGTGGTGTTTATCTTGTTGTGATGTGAGTAGATACCTGTCTGACTTTCTCCATTCCCAGGGTGATGATGTAAGAGATGACAATCCACTCCTGTAGTGAAGGCCAGCGTTCCATCTTGACCAGGATTATGTAGTTGTACAAGCACAGGTACGCCAGGTAGGAGATCTGGGAAGGGAGACGAGTTACGTGGCCATAAGGTTTTAGGCCAAGACTGGAGACAAGCGTTAAGTAGAGTTGTTTAACTAAAAATTGTTCATCGGTAGCTGATGCATATTATTGCTGGATCTCATATTATAGGTATGAGATCCATTTGTTGCCAAGAACATGTGGATCTGATATGTTTTGTAACTTCATATCAAGTCACTCGACAGCGCAACATTTAAATGTTTGCTTTGTTGAGGCATGACTCTTGTTAAATGACTTTTGCTTGTAGTTGTAATAGAAGTCTACTTGCAGTGTTGAACCAGAACTTGGTGAAGGGCGTGTTGTAAAACTCGTAGATCTTCCTTCCAATCGGAACCCGTCTCTTTTGTACCCCACTTTCCTCCTCGTCCCCCTTCTTTGACAGGGCGTCAGCGTTACATTCCTGAAAGAACGTCCCGGAGAAACCGCACGGATCAACAAGCAGCATCCAAAGTAGCAGTCAATGAGTATTACACCTGTTAGCAGAACACAGGTAACGCAGCCTATGAACCAGCCTATGAACCAGCCTATGAACCAGCCCAATTCACCTTGGTTCTGCCGTCATCGTCCCGGTCCTTGGCCTCCTCTTTCTCCATCGGGACTTGGGAGGTCCCCTCTTCTCCCAGGCGGAAGTCCAAGAGGAGAATGGAAGGAGGAAACACGATGCCCAGTATCACCTGGGATTCAAGGAAGAAACATTTGGGTTGAAATATGCCTTTCTTAGTTGTCTAAATTAATTGGAAAAACAATTAAAAGGGGGAAAAAAAAACATTCCTGATCACAGCCTGGGGTTTGAGTAATATTTTGTATTGCTGTAGAACATTTAGTATATTGTCTAAAGTAAGGACAAATTGTGGTTTAATTCAGTTTTCGGACATATTCAGTTTTCTGACAAATTATCGTATTTATTCTCCTGTGTAAAATGAAATAAAAAGTAACATTACAAGAATTGAGTGGCAAACCAGCAGCTAAGAACGGATCCAATCCCTCACTACTGGAAACAGCAATGTTTCATCTATCATGAAATGTCCTAAACTGGTAATACGTTATGGTGTCTACTACCTTGACTGATGGGTGATAGTTGCCAATCTGTCCACAAGGGGGCAATAGAACTCAAACAATTTTCATAGCACTTGCCAGCAGGCCATTATATAAGCTTGAGGCATCATTTAGTAACCTTAATGTCAAGTGTTACAATGTTACCTTGCATGTAAATCTTTACCTACTACATTAATGTGTAGTGTTACATTGTTACCATAATATAAGTTTATATGTTACCTGACTGTTACTCTGTACTATGTTAGCTTGATGTAAAGTGTTACCATGTTAGCTCAATGACACTTCAGTGTAAAGTGTTACCATGTTAGCGTAGCGACACCTCAAGTGTTACCGTGTTAGCGTAGCGACACCTCAGTGTAAAGTGTAACTGTGTTAGCGTAGCGACTCTTCAGTGTAATGTGTCACCCGTTTCACACAACCCACCTTGAAGCCATTGCTCTTGCCCATCCTTAGGCATCCCATCCACATGTCGGTCAGCAGCATCTGGCTGCAGGTGTGGGCGATGAAGTCCCGGTGTTTGGCCGCCACGGCCAGCTTCAGGCACGTGGAGTTGCTCCAGTTCTTCAGCTGGTAGGTCAGCAGCTTCATGGCCACCTGCTCGTCGTGCTTGTAGGACTGGTCTAAGAGCTCGTAGGCCAGCTGGCCGAACTCCCTGAGGATGGTGGGGTTGAGGGGGGTGGGCAGGGGTGGGGGTACAAGTCCGGTCTGGTTACCTGCTGTAGTTATCTCAGGGTGGGATGCATGGGTGTGGTTTCCCCGGGGTCAAAGGTGAACACAAAGCCAGCAAGAGTACTAGATTCCTGGCTCGTGGTGAACAACAATTAATGTTTAAACAAAATTTGAAGCAAAAAGTGGGGCGTGGGCCTCGGATTTACTTAAATACAATATGATCTATCCGCTGATAACACTGATAGACTAACTTGGAATTGTTGTCCAGGTCTTGGAAGATGTCGTCCACCAGTTCGCTCTGAGACGACTCGTGGGCCATGGCTTTGTACAGCTTGCAGGCCACCAGGGCCTTGGCCATGGCTTCCTCTCCTCTCTTCCACAGGAACAGCGCCATCTTCTGGCGCTTCATGAGCACGGCCCAAACCATCAGCTCGTGGAACGGGTACTGGAAGCGACAGACCTCCGGGTCGTCCATGTCAATGTCCATCTCTTCCTCTTTCTTCTTCTTCCCCTTTTTCTTGCTCTTCCCTCGCGGTTCATCATCCTGCGTTTCAGATGGATGTTAGAAATATCATAGATGGATGTTAGAAATATCATAGATGGATGTTAGAAATATCATAGATGGGTGTTAGAAATATCATAGATTGATGTTAGAAATATCATAGATGGATATTAGAAATATCAAGTATCAGCTGTGGGTGGAATTCACTCAGACAAGCACTGCTGCCGTTGAGAAATGCAGAAAACACTATGAATTTTGCATTCACCACTTTTCTGTATACAAAAGGTTACAGTACCGACATAGGGGATGTGTGTGGATACAAACACACTGAATAGAATGCTTATGGAAAATGTTAACATGTGTGTCTCACCTCCAGTCCCAGCATTTTCAGCGCTTTCGGCTGTGCAAACAAGTGAAAGAACGGCATCAGTGAAACACATTCTCAGGTACTACTGTCATCAAAATGATGAATGAGATTAGAATCAATGTGTTTTTCCTCACCCTCTTCAACCCATAGAGGTTGTTGTAGAGAGTGCGGAACTGCTTCCTGGTATAGTTACAACGATAAGCCCCACCCATCAGGAATTCCAGAACCAATCCAATATCGATCAGGGTGATCTGATAATCTGGGGGGAGATTGCCCTGAAACACCAGCCGTTAGTTAATCATTATACTGTCATTACCACATTTGTTCTTTTTACATCAGGTTGTTGCTAACTTGTAATGTTGTAATTTCACTATTATTATAAAACAATGATAGTTTGACTAAAAGGATGCACTTTGAATAACAGGATACGCTTTGAATAACAGGATACACTACCTTTTTCACATCTCTGACTACAAAGTGTAATGTATTGGTCGGGCCTAGCCTCTGTAAAAACAGATACAAATATCTGTTACAGATATATACATATTTCGTCACCAAAATGCATTTAGAAAAAACTTGAGCATCAGCGTTTTGTTCATCAATCAACAAACAAAATGGCGCCTCCTTTCTTCCTTGCCGTGTTGTAGAGTTCCTCCAGGCGGGGGATGGTGAGGAAGTGATGGATGTTGACTCCGTTCTCTATCAGCAGCTTGACAAAGTCCACCCTGTCCAGCACCAGGGCATCCATCATGGCCTGCTCCAGAGAATTCACCTGTAGCACCGGAACAGCGGACCAATCAGGCCCGTTTTTACAATGTGCTCCATTCCATCGGCCACGGTGACAGTAGAACTGCGGGGCTCTGGACTGCGGACGAGGCTCAGCGCATAGCATGACTGGATTACCAAACTCTACTCCAGAGGGCCTAACAGAAAGACTGTCTGACATCAAATGTAGGGCATATTGGTTTTGCGGAGTACAGTGTCCCTATCGTGTGTAAATAAGTGGTGTTTGTTGTCGTTATACAGCTTTTGCATATTATCAGTCGATCCGTCTATCAATCAATGGGTCAATACAAGGATTCATTGTGGTTGTCTATTCACCCAGTTGCGTAGCTCCAGCTTCCGGGGGTCCGTCTCCTCCGGAGCTTCTGGTTTGGCCTTGCCTCCCTTCCCCTTCTTCCCCCTGGCCTTGCTCTTGGCCAGCCCCCCACCGCCCCCCCTGGCAGGGGCCGGGCTCTTGGGTTTATCCTGGCCGCCGCCGGAGGCCCCCAGGGAGGTGGCAGACTGGAATGTAATACAGGAGGAGCAAGGGCTTCGCATGGGGATGTTTTAAGCAAGATAGCATTGTTTATTACATAATGGTGAGAGTTAATGTCTGCATTTACATTGTGGCCAATTAGAAAAAAATAAAAAGCCACTCTAAATGCTTAGAAAGCGTTGATGTTAATTGGGTTTGGAATGCAAGTGTTTTTCCTCTAATTCACCCGGACTTGACCCCAACTCCCGTTCCCATTTACCGAGCCACTCATGGGCCAGTGGTGGCCGTAGACAAAGATCTGGCTCCTGGCGATGTCCACTCGGTTCCAGGCCAAAGCCAGACTCAGCTGGTCAGGGGCAGAGGCGTTGGTGCCTGAAATTCAAAACAAGAAAATCTTCGTCCTGGCACAGCCTGAATTCAGAACACTTGGCAACGTTTGAATCCTGGCACAAGTCCAGAATAGCCACTCTCTGTGAGGTCTGTGTTATTAAGGGATTAATCTGATAGCTGGTTATTGGCATAACAGCTTTATTAGGTCGATTTACAATGAGCTGGCATTTGCAGCATTTAACGCAAATGGGATCCCAGCAAACATGGGACCAATTGGCTTTAACGTTTGCCATGACAATTGTCTTCCACCTGAATGTAATTCTGTGTGTGAACCGTGGAGCACAAATTGTTTAGCATTCTTCCCAGGTTACCTTTGAGCAAGGCTGTCAGAATGGACATCTCGATGTCTTGCTGTCCCTCTGATCCCATCCGGAACACTGTGATCTACAGGTCCATGAAATAACACAACAGAACACTGTGATCTACAGGTCCATGGAATAACATAACAGAACACTGATCTACAGCTCTATGAAACAACACAACAGAAGACCTTGATCTACAGGTCCATGAAATAACACAACAGAACACTGTGATCTACAGGTCCATGAAATAACACAACAGAACACTGTGATCTACAGGTCCATGAAATAACACAACAGAACACTGATCTACAACTCTATGAAACAACACAACAAAACACTGTGATCTACAACTCTATAAAATAACACAACACAAGACTGTGATCTACAGGTCCATAAAATAACACAACAGAACGTTGTGATCTACAAGTCCATGAAAGAACACAAGAGACTCAAAGTTCCTTTCTCTGTACTTGCACATACATACTTCGAAGTGTACATTCTTTGGAGTGCCAGGAAAAGCCTTTACTAAATGTACGATCATTCTAAATCTGGTTCTCTGTTTTTGATCTTGTGGGTTGTGACAGCCATGGTTAGATGCAGAATATGGAAGTAAATGTTGTATTTTGTGAGGACACGAACATATGTGTGGCAGTCTCCTCCAGTATTCCTTTCTGTGGTAAACAGTAGTGGGCCTCTAATTACATTATTAGGTCAGACGTGGTTTGCCAACCATATCACATGTCTGGCAGACTTTTTGCGTGCTTGCTTGTGTGTGTGTGCCTGTCAATGCCCTAGTGCGTTAAGTGGAGTCAGCAGGACCTCGTTGTGTTTCGTCGGTCAGAATATGAGCTACCCTTAACAACCGCGGACACCCAGCTGCAAAACAACGAATGACAAGTAGCATCTTTGTCTCGATGTGTACCGTCCCAAATCTATTAAGGCCGCGGGCCTGTCACATGCTGGCAGGAATGTGATGTTGACAAGTCTGCAAATGTCCGGCTGTACTTGGTACACTCAGTAGACTTTTCAGAAACTTCCAGAACAGCGGCAGTCCAACGTTTTACGGATAACGAGCTGAGGCGTGCGGGTCGTCCGCCCTGCCCTCATGATAGCTCAATGTCCAGGCTGTCGTGATAGCTCCACCGCGCTTTATAATTCCCTCTCGTAGGGTAACAATTTAATTCCGACCATGTACACGTCTCCCACTGTCGCAACTCCCTGTACATCCTCTAGCCTCGGTAATACTGACCTGCGGGTGCTGTTATTCATTCAAAGAGCAATGTTTTGATTAGAAGTGGGTCTAGTCTGCAACATGGCACTGTTCATGTAAGCCTACGTTGTGTCAGGTACGTCTGGCTGGCTAGCTCGCTTCCAGACGTTAAGTGGAAGAGTTGCAGTTAGAAGATTGGAAGAATATTACGGAGGTCACAAGCTGATTTCTGGTGACCAATGGCCAATCGTCTTTTCCCTGCCCAGTCTATTCTGTGCGTCATCACCAGGGCTGTAGGTACGGTGTGTTGGTATGAAGTAAGAAAATAATTTATGCCTATAAATGTGTTTTACACTTGTTTATTTTACTGTCTGTTCTTTTACTGTATGGTTCATATTCTTATAAACAATGTTCAATATTCATATTCAACAATGTTTTACGAGGGCACTACTATGTAGGTTTTTGGGGTGGTGAACGGATGTATGGTTTTTAATATGGAATGAAGTGATTCAGATGATTCTTACAATGAGTCAAATGGTTTTTGTGCGGAAACATTTCCCAAATTGTTACATTTTGAAGTGGAAATGCAAGAGAGAGACACATGAATGAAAATGCAGGACGACACAATTGAATGAGACCATTTTATTGATACAACCGTAAGAATGAAAAAGGTAGAGCTATTACATAACTCACATGTGTAATTACTTTCATCATACATGTTGCTATAAATATGAAAAAGGACGGAGTTGTTTGTTTTCGTGTTGGTATTTATATAGAATATATGAACTCTAAATCTAAATTTGTTAAAAACATGCTTATTCTGAAGTGTCTGTTTTGGAGATGATAAAATATCAGGCCTATATCTTTTATGAGTGTCTACTTTGGAATTGAATCCCTGTTTTCCAAATAAAGTACACTTAAAATATGTGCATCACCTCATTCAACACCTCAGCCAACTCACCAGTGATCGTTTCTTCATGCACTCCATAACCATTAGGAATATTTGATGAGCCTGACTGCGGTTGTAGTTGAATGTCTTCTGTATGGTAACCAGGAGCTGGTCCTTTACATTGTCATTTACCAACCTGGGGGAAGAAGCGATACTGTCCTGAATATTCCACTTGGTCTGGGGGGAAACCATGTGGTTGGAAAACGCTTTGGTGGCTCTGACTGGTATGTGTTCCTCTGACTTATTTGATCTGAAAGTATTTATCAGGCACTTTAAAGCACTTTTTTTACTTTCAGGAATTTTTTATAGTTTTTTTTGTAACAGCCACAGTAAATTCCATCCCGGCTCAAGAATCTGAAACTGACTTTATTTTTAGCTAATGTGGACATGAGTACAAAACATTCAAGGCTTGGTTTAATTACATTTTGGACTACATTCCAGTTGATTCAGGACAGACACGGAAATTCCAATTCCGTGTCAGGGCCACATTTACATGTTTAATTTGAATATGTTTTTCCCTGGGTATCGACTAGAATCAAACGTCTTTGATCAAAAAACGTCCAGCTTGGGGTTTTCTTACCCATCATCCTCAGAGTATCTGTGTGCGAAGGAGAGGATGTCTGAAGCCCGTCCGCTGCCATCGCAAACCACCACAGGTACTGGTGGGTCCTCCCTCAAGCTCTCCAGGACAATGGAGATGACGTTTGGACCCCCTTCCAGGATCAGGCAGACCAGAGGCACTCCCTGACCCAAACCTAGCCCGACCACATCACAGACACAATCAGAACCACGGTGTCATTTCCCCAGGTCTCACCGGGCTACGTTGGTCATGTGAGGCACTATGCCTGTGTCTGATCACCTCATTTTGGCCTTTTCTAATCCATCGGCTATCTGCAATTTTCTATGGGTCTTTCTGAGTCTGATCTCCATCTGGATGAGTCTAATCTGGCTGTGACAATTATTGGCAAGCTTCAAGCTATTTCGTTATTCTCTACTCTCCCACCGTAACTTCACCTTTCTGAGAAATTGATTGACAAAAATCATAGTCCTCTTCCAAATTTTTGTTTTGTTACATCTAATAACATCCCTTCACATGCAGGTAAGAAGTAAGCTAGCTAGTTGCTAAGAAGGTAGCTGGATATGTAACCTAATAGGAAATATTAGCTACAATATCAACCCGCTTTAATTGATATGTGATTTTAATTTGCTGGGTTAGCCAGTTAGATAAAGCTGGGTTAGCTAGTTAGATAAAGCTGGGCTAGCTAGTTGAAGGTAAACAGATACTATAGAACCAGATAAATAAATATTTAGTTAAGAAATAAGTAAGTAAATTTGTATGAAAGCAGCTATAACGACACAATGCAGTTCGACCAAAGCTTGATCGTGCACTTTCTCCGCCGTGCAATAGGTAACTTAAAAGCAGTAAATGGGATTTATTATTGAAAATGTGACTTATTCGCCAGTCAGTCATCAATTTGGTTATGTAGCAGTGTGTCTTATTCAGTTAAACAGCACATCGCCAACAAAATGTATATTTTTTGCACGCTGGTAGCAGGAAACATATGTTGCCATTTTTACCGGTCCCCAGTGGAAATCAAACCTGTAACTCTGGCATTGCCATCATCATGCTCTACCTAATGGGGCGTTCTGGAACAAGCAAGGTTGGTCTTGGTTGTTAGGGGTGACAGCTGAGCATCCCTTTGCTGTCCCTGCCTTATGACGACCTCCAGGCATAGGATGACAAAGGGAAACCCACAGGTCACAGGTCACAGGTCACATCGGATTCTCCCCAGTCAAGGCAGATTTACAGGAACATTGTCTGAGCACGGAGGCATAAAGCAATAAGGATGCACTTCGATACCATCTACAGTGCTAGCACGATGCATCGCTCCAACCCGGGCAATGTTATATGGTCGTGGTAAATAGGACGCTGTTCTCTTGCCTTAGTTGCAAAAGTCTAGTTTCTGTGGGCTTCAGCTCAATGGGCTAACACTGCCGTGGGTCACACAGGCACACAACCCCGTGTGTCAGACTTACGGGTGTTGATCTTCTGCAGTGAGATGTGTTTCTCCAGCTGACGGCGGAGGCGGACCTCGGCTCCGTACTTCCCGTGTGTCCCGTTATCAGCCAGGATGAAGTGGGAGTGGCTGTTGTTGAGGACAGACAGCTTGGACATGGGGTTGGACATGGTTTGGTACGAACGCGTCACCTGGTGTCAAAGCGGACAACAAAGGTACGGTCAATGAGGAGCAGGGAACCAATCCAGTTGGATCAAATGGAAACGGAGGCGCCACTCGCCCAATGGGACAAAGGGGCTTTTTCTCAGAGACCTACATCTCTTCCTATCAGATCCTCTTTGTTCTCCACGATGCCCCAGGGTGCGATCCCGATGGCACACACCTTTCCCCTGGACCTGGAGGAGTGGTCCTTTAACGCATCCCCAACGTGCCTGATCACTCCTGGGATCGGAAAGGAGTCGGAAACATGGTGGGAGAACCATGTTGTCAGAACATCTACTGGATTAGGCTAGTTTCCTAATATCATTTGAATTGATACAGTTGACCGGATACCTTAGCCACCATGTCTGTAAACGCGACACATTGCCGGCAAGCGTTGACCAGTACCCACCAGTGCTGACTCCTCCGGTGAGGATCCATGCTCCGGTGGTGACCGCTGCCTGGATCAATCCTTTCCCAAACACCTGCTTGAGTTTCGGCTGGAGCTCGAAGTTCTGCAGCCCCCCGTGGACGGAGATGAGCAGTGTGGGCAGCTCCAACTGCCAGTCCTTCACCATCAGGTGCAGGAGGTGGTCCGGCTTGGAGTCGTACGCCACTCGTATGTACTGTAGGAGGGATGGAGCAGGAGAGAGAGGTAAGAGGTACGTGCTTTGGTTCAATGACCGCAGGGTTTGGGACGATATTCTATTTCAACTTCAATTTCAATTGTTAATGTTTCTGAGAGATGGGAGAGAGAATGAATGATTGAACGAGGGTGGAAGAAAAACATTTACATTTAAAACTTAGATTTTTTTTTTTAAAAGAAAGAATTAAATAAGTAACGAAATGAAGAGACAGACGGGAAAACAAAGAAAGAAAAACGGTGCTGGTGAGTGGTACCATCGCCTTGTTGACCTGTCCTCCTCCCTGGAACTCGATGACCCCATAGGCGTCCGTAGCCGAGGCCTGCGTGTGTTTGAGCACCGACCAGCGCTCTTTGGACCCCTCCACCTGCCCGCTTTGACGGGCCTCTTCCGCCGCCCTTGTGGTGGCCCCTGGAAGGACGGCTACATGCTGGTTCACTGCCTGACCACAACCGCACCTGGGAGAGGGAAAGGGGTTATTGTATGACTGAACAAGACATAAAGCTCTGGTCTACAGTAGTGTGCCATATATTAATGAGGGTTAAAGTAGAACAGTGTACTGGGAATAAGTCATCTGGCTTTTGAAAACTGAGCCCTGTCCCACTGGGTCACTGGAAAGACTGGGCTTCAGAGGAGCCGTGTGTGGTGAGGTGGGAATGATCCAGGTGGAATGATCTGTGAAAACCTTTGCATGAATCGTACCTGTTTGGTTCTTTGCCGGGAAATATTTGGATGCATTCTCTTTTTTGAAACGTCCTCTCAATCCACGCCTTCTGAGCCTGCAGGGAAGGGCAAGAGGATAGATCTTCAGTTGTCGTGTATTTTCCTTTACTTCAGCAGATATTTTGGTGTAATATAAAGGCCACCACAATGAGATGCTTTCAGTAGACACACGGTCTGGAATGTCCTTCACCTTACAGTTTATGAGCAGGCAAACATTATTGTTTATGGTCAGTGTAAAAAATACTAGTATATAAAAAGCTGATTAAAACATTAAAATTGGATGTTCTGTCTTGCAACGTTAGAGCAGAAGATCCATTACTGATCCAACAATGACACAGATATCACTTTCTCTACATAGTGCTCTCTCTTCTATAGCAGGGCTACAATCAAAATGGCTCCCTACATAGTGCACTACCTTAGACCCTATGGTTAGCCACAGTGAGATTATAGGGCACTATGTGGTCTCATGTAGGGTTTAGGATGCAGTTTCAGTTCAACTAATTACTGCTAGAATGCTTTCTATTGCAACAGGCTGTCCCCCAAACTCTCTGTTCTTGATGGGCCAAATCCTCTTAAACAGCGCTGGTCACCTAATCCTGACTAAATACTTGGGAAAAGAACAGGAACGCACTAAAGACCTAGCTATATGTGTGTGTGTGTGTTTTCGTGTCTTTGTGAGTATGTGTGTGTGTGTGTGTGGGGGGGGGGCATGTGTGCACTAATGCATGTGTATGTGCCTGTGTGTGTACAGCCAGATAGTCCTAATGACTGTGTAGTACTATGGTGTGTTATTTATTCAAGAAGCCATCAGTAGTACTTTGGGAATACACTGATAATGATAACTCACTGTTGCCTGAGTTAAACTCCATTTTGGACAACATGTCAAAATTCATTACTAGACCTCTCTTTTCATATAGTTACTGTTTCTCTAAACATAATAGTGCTTTATTTGTTCATGTGTTCATGTAAAATATAGCGAATAGCCAGAAGCAAATAGTATAAATGGATTATTAAAAATTAGAGCCTGATCATTTTAAAACCCTGTTCAACATTTACAAACTTTCTTTGGCTGTTTGTGGTCAATCATTTCAGAACATATTATCCAGGCATCAACAGGTTTCTAGGAATAAAGGAGGACAAAGGGGTGGAAACAGTAAACACCAATTAACATAGAGGAGGTTGGCCAAAACTCCGCCCTTTTAACTTCCAGTCTCAAATCTCTGCAATGTTAACTTCAAATCCATAATATCTTCCATTTAAACATTCAATCTCAAAATTCCTATTATAATCGCCAATCTCAATACTCTTCCATTTTAACTTCCAAACCTAAAT
The DNA here is from genome assembly GCA_016801125.1 of Novumbra hubbsi. Lineage (NCBI taxonomy): Eukaryota > Metazoa > Chordata > Actinopteri > Esociformes > Umbridae > Novumbra > Novumbra hubbsi. The sequence continues at coordinate 4,093 of JACXGK010010731.1, read as the reverse complement.
CTCTACCATGTTTACCAGCAATACTAATCCATATGGAATAACAGCCCCAATACCTCACGTACAATTACATGGAAATTAAACTTAAATTAACAAAGAAAGTGCCCAAAAATGCATTATATTTGTTCATACTTATTTTTATGGACTCTGTAGAGATATTACTATTTTGAAACTATTATTTTAACTTCTCTGATAGTATTAACAGATTGAATAAATATCTACTATGTAACGGGAGGCCAAGATTGAACAGATTTTCAAAATAAGCTAAAATATATTTTCTTAGAATTTCTAATAGTCCTTAACAGTCGGTTTTGATTACAAAAACAGAGTATTTTATTTTTTGTCCTAGTAAAAAAAGATATATATTATTTTTACCAGCCATGGGCCAGATTGGAGCCCCTGCATTGATTAGTCGTTTTTTCAACCAAGTTGTGAAAACAAACTTTTTTTAAATATAATTTGCTGCACATCAAGTGAATCCCTTTCTACAAGAAATGTACAGTGTTCCGCATAAAGAAGTTGGTATGATGAAGGACCAGATGAAATGTGCCATGACACATGAAGTAAATTATAAACCACTTACCTTAAGTTTAAGAGCCACCTGAAAAACCCTCAAGAGCAACTCAACACTAACACTTAACAACTAGTAAAGACCAAGAACTTTGCAGAAGATTCTAAAGAACACTACAAACTTTAAAGAACAATCTAAAGAACTCTACAAACTTTAAAGAAGAATCTAAAGAACTCTACAAACTGTAAAGAAGAATATAAAAAACTCTACAACCTTTAAAGAAGAATGTAAAGAACACTACAAACTTCAACACAGAATCTACAGAACATTATGAACATTAAATAAGAATCTCAAGAACTCAAGGAACTAAGAGGAAGAATCTCAAAAACTCTTGAAACCTTAAAGAAGAATCTGAAGAACCTTTAGGACTTTAAAGACAGTATGAAACTCTCCACAATAGCCCAGCTCCTGCTCTATCGGCCGCCTTCACCCGGGTCCCTGAAACCTACAGAGTCCCAACAGAAATGAAACGACATGACTTTATGGAGTGGCGCTCATATGATGAGCATGTGAGCTGGGTCTTTGTTCGAGCCTCGGTCTCATGACTTCAGTTCAAGGTAATCCTTTTGGGAGTCCCATGACCCCTTGGTTCTCCCCTCCTGGCACACAGGGCATGTTCATCCCTGGCTAGAATGGAGGAGACACACACACACACACACGCCAAATCTACTTCAAGAACCCACATACCCAGCCACCACACACCCCCATGCACACACACACACCCGCTAATTTCCAATTCTGACTTTGTAATAAAGAATTCTAGAACTGAACTCTCTTTCTGCCAATTCCTTTTCATTTGTGATCCATTGTTAGGTAGCTGTAAGAAGACAAGTTTGGGTAGAGGAAGTAAAGACTGAATAAAGTAGATGAAGAAAAGACTACAAAAACACTTCTGGAATATGTCACAGTCTGACTGCAGTCTTTGAACTGTATTTGCATAATTGAGAGAATTGGGCAAAGGAATGGATGGGTTAGGTGGGTGAATGACGGACCAGTATTAGCAGTCGGGCAAGGTCACCGGTTTATTATCGTAAATATATTTTCTCTTAGCAGCTTTGGTCAGTCTTTTGTAGGAACGTCTTTGTTATGGTCAATGTGTTTTTGGAAGAACATCTTTGTTATGGTCCAACTTTTGCCAGAGGATGTGATGTAAAGAGAAACCCAGACAGCGATCATATTTTTGTCTTCTACTAAGTCTTTTTCTGTTCAACTTTCAAATGAAAAGAAAAATGAGGACGGTCTTGGTAGTGCTCTATCTTAGTACTAAAGAATACTTTATGTTTCCACATTAAATCAATTTATTCAATTTAAATTAACGTGCTAGCAGAAGAAAACATGCAAATCAACGTGTAATGTGAAGAATGTGAGATTCCACAGGGAGTCATGTGCCTTTCTACATGTGAAATCACACGTTATTTCCCTCCAAAGGCTTATTCCTTTGGTTACAGACATGAATCCATTAGGCAAAGTGTGTATGTTGTTTGTGACAGAAACCAGCTTGAAAAGTACTTCCCTGTTGCAAGGCTTATGGAACCCTCCTTATCCTCACCATGTAATTCGGAAATCCTCTGAACAATGTAGAACTGTGTTACCTTGCCTCTCGTTTAACAGAAAACCTGAAATAATTAGGTAGATTCCCAAATGGCACACTCTTTCTGAATTAGTGTCCAACTAGAACCACAGCCCTGGTCAAAACTGTGTGCTAAGTAAGAAATAGGGGGCAACTTTGGGATGTTTTCGTAGATCCTTTAGAATCTGATTAGAATAAGCAAATTAACATGACTAGCGTCTACATCCAAAACAATGAACAGTATGGTTTTTAAGGACAAAACAATGGAATATATCAGTATTTTCATTGAATGAATTTCAACAAAAACAAACATATTGTTTTTGTAAAGTTTGTGTTTATGATGAGAGTAAAATATAATTGGATCTCAGAAAATGTTTTTAGGGAAGAGATGTTTGTGTCTTAAATTCACAAATACAGCAAGGTGATTTTTAAAACACATGAAGTATTTCTAAAATATAAATTAGTCCCAAAGGTGTCATGACATGAATACACCCATGGACACAGTTAAATATAACAGTAAATACCCCAAAAATGCAGACACGCATGGATGCACACAACCACCACCCCCCTACACACACACACACACACACACACAGAGACACACAGTCTGCCAAGCGTCACAAAACATTAGTGTTAACGAGGAACAGATCAAAGACCACTAGAATCAAACATCGATGAAGAAAATCCCATGAGACCTGAAGGTCTGCAATATGTCCTCTTCCAGTCCACTACCTACTAATCCACTGAACAGGGACTAGGAAACCATGCTGGATGCATGGAAATCACTGGAAAACAGGATGTAATGTGCTGTTTAAAGGCGATTTAACTTGTTTGGCTTAAGTGACTGCACAACATTGGGTATCAACCAGCAGTCACAAGGGATGTGATCATGAAACGTCTGTAAATGTATTATGTTGAAATTAATTTAATCAGGCCCTGTCGGCAGGAGCTTCTAGCCCTTTTGGGGTACGTCTGACTTAACTCACTGCAGTGTCTGTTGTCCCCAGTTAGCGCTTGTGTCCCCAGTGCCATCCTATTCCCCATGTCGTACACTACCTCTTGAACATAGGGTAGGGTTCAATGGAGAAGCAGTCAGTGATTTCACAGCTGTGGCTATGGGGGCTATCAGCAGACCCCAATGAAACGCCTGATTGTTTAGTTGGTTTCTGGGTAAAGAGCAAAGGCATCACATGAGGCCGACATGCGGTCGATTAGCCCTGAATGATGTCAGGTGGTCTCACAGGGCCAGCGTCTCAGAGGAAGGAATGCTGTGGTGGCTGATGGGATGCGTGGGTCTTAAGGGTCTTTATTTTGGTCCACTTATATTTACTTTATTTTGGGGAAGAAGAATAAAAGATACACACAAACGCAGATTTAATTGTAAATACACATGTAGAAATATGTAGGTTGATGTTAGCAGTGGTGAAACTGTGATACCTAAACTTGAACATGTTTAGGCATATTGCCTACTAAAAGGTCAGACAACCATCTCTGTATATTATGTAATTGTTTTTTAATTATGGGAAGAAAAATGCTGACAGAGAAACAAAGAAATATGCTGAGAGACTGACAGAGAGAAAGGTGGAGAATATAGAGACGGAAAGATAGAGAGGGAGACGGAAAGATAGAGAGGGAGAAGGAAAGATAGAGAGGGAGAAGGAAAGATAGAGAGGGAGAAGGAAAGATAGAGAGGGAGAAGGAAAGATAGAGAGGGAGAAGGAAAGATAGAGAGGGAGAAAGTAAGCGGTATGTGGTCAGGGGGCCCTAAGCCCTTATGCCTGTAACTGGTTAAGGGGGCCCTAAGCCCTTATGCCTGTAACTGGTTAAGGGGGCCCTAAGCCCTTATGCCTGTAACTGGTTAAGGGGGCCCTAAGCCCTTATGCCTGTAACTGGTTAAGGGGGCCCTAAGCCCTTATGCCTGTAACTGGTTAAGGGGGCCCTAAGCCCTTATGCCT
>JACXGK010010730.1:0-17359 GCA_016801125.1 Novumbra hubbsi | reverse complement strand
GGTGTCAAACCGGTTCCTTGGAGGGCCGTGTGTCTGCAGGTTTTTGTTTTTTCCTGTCAATTGGTTCCCAGTTCAGACCTAAACAACCAGGTGAGGGTAGACCTAACCAATTAGTGACCTAATTAATCAATCAAGTAGAAGGTGACAGCGAAAACCTGCAGACACTCGGCCCTCCGTGGATCCGGTTTGACACCTGTGGTGTAGAATAACAAAACAGTTAGACTTGAAGTAGGTCTAGCTCTCATTGCTGTCTGTATCAACTACCTCTACCTTTCTGAATATTCCACACAGTCTGTATAGTAACCAATTGAAGAGCAAATAAGTGAATGTTACTATGAATTATAAAAAAAGGATGTGCCTCAACACATTTTATTGAATTATCCTTGCCACATCATCACATCGTTCGTCAGATCATAAACTGGCAGTTTGAGCCTACAAGCCAGCCAGCTAACTTAACTAATGTGATAACAAACAACATCAAATATTCTTTAAGCTTTAAATAGCAATATTTCTATATCTTTTAAATTTTTCTTTTTCACACAGCATTAACTTAAACTCTCCTGAGAGCGTCTCCAACCCATGACTGAAGTGCGTTAACAGTAAAAAAAATGGCATATGAATCAAAACTCATCTCCTTGGAAATTGGGGGGAGCTTAATAATAAGGATAACACAAGAAGTTATAATAACACCCTGAAAACTATGTTTTTCAACAATAACACTAAAGGGAAGATAATTACAGTAAATGTTTCATTAACTTTTTGGAAGTTGTGGGGTCTTTTTTACTGTAATCATTTTAATAATGTCTCTCTCCCCTTACAGTTTTGTGATCCAATTATACCTAATTGTAAAAACATTTGAGCTTGTGGGGGTCAAAGGTCTAGGCATGCTTCATCCAAGCCCATCTCATCAAGACAATGTGATTTTTGTCAAACTCCTAACTGAACCAATATTTAACTAATGCTTGATGGCAACAAGGCATGGTTGGTTTTCAGTTTCCCATCTTGTTGCTTCCCCCGATCAATAATTTCTGAATAAAAAAGAAAGAGGTAGTTTGTTTGAGTATACTCTTAGCATATTTTTACCGCGATTTGGCTCAAACTGTGTCAAATATACAAATAGTAATACTGACATCCGTCTGATATCCATGTTTAAAAATGCCCGTCCTTAGTGCGATAAGTGTGACATCCCAAATAACTTATACAAAAATGTAACATTGAAGATGTCCCTTTTCATATTATAGACGGCATGTGCATGTCTATTTCACGTGGTGATGAGCTCAGATTTGTCTAATTTTCAATTCTATATTACACATACATTTAATTCAAATACATTTTTGTTTGAAACTCTGCAACAGATGGCACTATCTGCTCATATCTCACTCATGTTCTCTTACTCTACAGGATGGAATGGGAAACTTAAGAATAACAGAAAAGGGCCTGAAATTGGAGGGAGACTCTGAGTTTCTCAAACCACTATATGCCAAAGAAATCCAATCCAGACATGTAAGTACTGCAACTGCCTCATCTACCACCAAAGGATTGCGAAAGAGCCAGTGTAGGATCAAAGAGGGGTGATGTTATATGTAAAGGTGGTGTGAGAGACACTCCCTCACACTCTTCCTCAATAGTAACACCACACAGAACGCATTAGATAGATAGCTTTATCATGAGCCAGGTCGCATGTTTCCTCTCATCTGTCTCTTACCAGCAAAGAGAGAGAGAGAGAAAGCATGCTGGCCAAGGCGGAGGTAAGCAGAATAGTAGTAAGGATGAAAAATGGCTAAAGACATTGTTGCCAGAGTAAGGATCCTCTCTACTGCTTTTTTCTCTATCTCTCCCCTCGATCTCTCGCTCGGTCGAAATCCTTTATTTTAGGAAATGATTACAATTTACGATTTCAAAACCTGCTTGCCCAGACGTCCCATGGAGGGCACTTCAATCGCCCTGCATGGTTTGGGGGTTACTAATAGAATATAGTTGCCTTGCCTCTTCCCATTCTAGTGAGCTGTCCTTCAAGCTTCCTTGTGAAAAATGTGGAAGCTTGAAGGACAGTTGGCTCAATTAAATTAGATGGCTGGAGATTGCGTGCCTTCCGGTATATGAGGATTGCAGTCTAAAATTGCTGTTTAACTGAGCAGCATGATAAGAATAGCACAGTAGAAGACTTACAGTATCTCATATAGAATAACGTACTAAAAAAGATAATGCTCATATATTCTTAGTTAGCTTACATTGTTAAATACCTCAGTAGTGATTTTCTTATATTTTTCTGACATTTTCACACATTATTGTCAAAATAACGAACACATAAAATGTTGCCAACTGTAACAAGGTTGATTTGATAAAAAAAAATAAACCAATGTTGAAGCCTTTATTTGGGTTAGATCATCGTATCAGACAATCAGGGGTCCTAACTCCAACACAATAATGTCTTACTCAACTGAAAGGAACCTTAATATGCATGGACCATTATCTAAAATATTCTATAGTATACATAAGAGGCATTATCTTGCCGGCTTTAAGCACAACACAACGGCTGGCTGCTATCTTTAATTAAGAAGTTGCCTGAAGCATGAAAGATTACTCTGGCAAGACTAGATCCAGGCTTCAGACGGGATTTACATTCCAGATTGACTCTTGACTTCTGGGCTAATGGAAATTATCTATAAAACATACACTCCAAGTAAAACACTCACGCTAAGCTCTGAAGTAACTTTTGTTGGGGTGGGTGAGTTCTGTCTGGAGGACTGCACTGTTTGTTTACATGCTTTTTCTCCATAGGGAAGCCCACTGTTCCTGCAATCCTCCAAAAATGTGTCTGTCAATATCCTCAATGGAAAAAATCAACTGGTCACACAACTTATTGCAGGTAATGTCATGCAAGAATTAAACAGAAGAGAGTTACACATTCATTGCAGAGTTGTCTTAACATTAAGACTGTACAATGTCCTGAAAATCGATATACTTAGATGAGAGTTATCTAAACAGGACAAAAGAAATGAGAAAATATGCCTCAAAACATTTTGTTCCATGATCAGCTACAGACCTCTTCTCGATTGGGTAAAGTACAGTAACATTTGTTCAGGACAGTCTAAAACTTTGCTGGCTAAAAGATTCAGCTCACATTATAATGAGTGTAAAGTGAGTCTACATTAGTGAGTCTAACATGAGTGATTCTAACTGTTTACGGTTACATTGCGATGAACAAACTGCATTGACAATGAACATATTGCTATCGATTTTGATTTACATAGCGTAGTGGTTTTCATTGTTTTCATTATAGGTACTGTGTAGCCATTAGCTAGCCATCTACAGTGATCTCTTTCTAATTTAACATGTCAACCCTGTAATACCTGTTGTTGGTTTAGATGTCAGCTAATAATGTAGAGAACTAGTTTTTAGAATAGTTTTACTAATTGGTTTGAGAATGCTAAAGTAAACAGACAGCACATCTTTACCGTGTATTACCAACCGTGGTTTAAATAGCGTAGTGTGAAGACACAGTCTGCCGCATAGAAGACCACAGATCAAATCCAGCCTGGGACAACAACATTCATCCCTTCTAATCGCGGGCCAGCAGAACTTGGCTTGTCAGGTTCCTTTTCGTGTTCTGAGATGCCAGAAAATTGCTTTATTTAGCTATCAGGGATATGGTTTTAAAAGCTATATTATCTAACGCTAGCTGGTTGCTGCCTGTTCTGGTATGAGAATCACTTTTATTATTTACACATTTAGGAATTTGTAAAATTAATGCAGAGGACTCTCGTTTTATAGAAGTACATCATCCAAGATTCTTTGGAATTCTGATACTAACATAACTTTGATGAATAACAAACAAAAATAATGTTACATTTTTAATCACAATATTAATGTCTATAACAATATCTACATAATCTAAAAAAGGTCTGTTTTGTTTATTCAATTTTATATATGTATATAGACATTTTGAACTTCTCTGACTTCCCACACTATTTGTACTCCAGGATCCAGTGGAGTGCTTGCACAAGGGAAGTTGTTTGAGGTTAAATCCAGCTCTGGAAAGTTGCTGTTCTCTGCTGATGACCAGGAGGTGGTGGTAGGAGCAGAAAGGCTACGAGTGACAGGTGAGTTCGACCAGAAACTTGGGTTCCATTGACATGCAATATCTGAAATATCAACTTCCACAAATGTAATCTCCAAAAACAAAGAATGAGATGCACTGCATGTGAGCCAACGTGCAGTCATCATTTTCTTTTCAAGTGTGCATCCTCTGCTGCTTACAAAGCTCAGAATTTGGGAACACAGACTACACTGACAAAGTTGAAAGTTTAAAATGTTTGAAAGCATCAGTAGTCACTTCTTTTGGGCTTGTCACACATTTCCTCTGCCTTCTCCACCTCCACTGCTAGCACTGCTAGCCTTGCTTCCCCGGTCCCATGTATAGTTATTAGAGTACCACTTCTTGTTTTAGCCAGTACTGGAAAATAAGGTGTGGAAGGAGTTGGGCCCTTACAAAATCATCTGGGCTTGATGATCTGAAACATTAAGATGTCTGTCTGTTACCTCTTACGCTCTGCAAATGCCAAGCATGGATGAAATCAATAGTGAGATTTATCTGGGGATTTTTGCCATATGCAACTGGACACATTTTTTGGTAGACACTTTGGATCGTTTAATTAGTTCTGCATTCATGGATGGGATCCAGTTATTTGCAAATTTTGTTCTGTTGAGCAAACGGCATGACAAGATTCAAGGCATGTAAATAGACTTCAAAAACAGACTTGTGACAGGAGTGAATTTCAAAGGCTTTATCGGCAGACAAGAACATTTTCAAGTGTTGCCCAAGAAATACAACAATAAAGAATAAAATAACAACCACTGTAATGATACTTATTATTATAATAATATAATGAATGATAATAAAGAAAATATATCTTATTAAAACAAACAAGGTAAACACAAATACATATATATATATATATATATAAACACATACCTTCTTTTCTTTTTTCATATAAAAAAGTAAATTATACTACAAAATATATACAAAAATAATAATAAAACAATGTAATCCACCATAATTAGGTCTTTCGCTGGCTGTTCCTAAGATTTTGACAGGTTGTCACATATTTTGCTGCCAAAAGTGAGAAGTTGGGTTTTTCTTCTGCATTTTGTGGAATATATTGTATTTCATTTATTTATATTGGTCCCAATGTACTAAAAAGTGAGGCTTTGTCTCTCCCTCTTTCTGAGGGCAGAGTGTGCATACCCTCTCCTCCCTGGGCAGCCTGGTCTGTCTATGTCTGCCAGTTTCTATTGCTGGCTTGTGTTCGCTGAGTCTGTACATCGCCAGTGTCTCTCTCCGTTTTTTGGTCAGACACTGTGTTCAGGTAGTCTGCCGCTGTGTACTGTCGATTAAGATCAAAATAGCAATCAAGTTTACTTTTTGTTTAGTTCTGATTTAGTTGGACCAGGTTGCCTAAGTACTGCTGTCATGATACCTTCTAGCACAGTTGTGGTTAAGTGAACTAAACCGCACTGGCTGTTTGAGGGGCCTCTGTTGTGTGTTCTCTTGGCTTTTTAGATCTTGATAGTGGTAGGATTCAGGGTCACTGTTTTCCAAATGGTTTTGAAAATTAAGTGCTCTTTTTTGAATATTTATAAGGAAGGGAAATTGGCCTCATTCGGCTCTGCAAATATTGTTTGGAGTCACTGTAAGGCCAAACGTTTTTTAAAGGAGCTACAATGTTCAGTGGTTGTGAGTTGAGTAATGGGGCACTAGTCAACCATAAAATAAACAAAAGCTGCTATTTAAGTAGTACCATCTGAAAGCATATTTGGAGTTTGCCATCTCTGTTGTGGGTGAAGGTTTTCTTGTCAGATGATAAAATATATATAACTTTTTGGACAAAGGACTTGTGTGTAGAAACTGTAACATTGCACATGCCTTGAGACACACCATATATACAGTGAAGAATGATGGTGGTAGCATTATCTTGTAGGGATACTTCTTATCAGTAGGAACTAGACATCTTGTTAACATTAGTAAGGATGAATGGAGCACAATACAGGGAAATACTGTTAATTATTCTGCTGAAAACTAAAGCTTGGACAGCTTTCAGCTTTTACAGCTTTCAGCAGGACAATAATCCGAAGTAGAAAGCCAAAGCAACATTCAAGTGATTTAAGAAAAAGGATCATGTCCTTTAGGTGTTCATTCCTGACCTCAATCAGTATGGCACATATTGAAAATGCAGGTCTATCACTGTTGTCCAACCAACATAGACAACCTGGAGAAAATATGCCAGGGAAAAAACTTTGTAGACGAATGGTCCAACATCCTCTTGACCCTTTGTCCATCATCTTGAACCCTAACACAAACTTATTAGCTGTTATTCAAGCAAAAGGTGGGTCTCACAAATGTTATTGTGTGGGTGTCAACAGCATGTCGAGATGGCAGCTAACTTTGCTCCATGATCTAACTAAATTAAATGTGCTCCACTCCTCGCTCCACCTTAGCTCCACTCCTCGCTCCACCCTAGCTCCACTGCGCCTACATAAATCTGGCACAGGCCTGTTTCATTACTTGATGATGTCATCAAATAGCATTGATTCTCTTACATTTGCGCTAGATGTGATATAGTAAATTTGCGATTCTATGATTTTTCCACATATATTCATTTTGATATAGTGTTTTGGATAAATATTTCCCCCCCATAAGGCTAAGTAGCCAAGACTCAACATTGAATTTGATGTCACAGCTGGAATTCTGCTGCTGACATTGCATCCATCAAGCAGGACAAAGTGAGCCCAGATTCCTATAAAACTGCCACATGTCATTAACAAATGAATGCTTCTGTCCAAACCAATAGAATAAATGAATATTCTGTGCCATTTAACTTTAATGGCCCAAGAGAGGTCATTGGAAATCCATGATAGAGCATCCACTTCCTTTTAATAGAGGTTTATTGCAATGTTAACAGTAAACACTGAACTCTATGAAAAAACTGCATCCAGTGGATAACAAAGAGGTGTCAAGGAATTTGGTACTATTTGGTCCAATGAGGGAAATCAATTCATTTTGATTATATAGTTTGTAAACACATGGATCTGTGACGCACTGCTTTGTAAGGCACAACTCAATCAGTGCTGACATTTAACATTTGAAAATAGCATTCCGCAACCCTAGAGACGGCCAAGTGCAACGTTGGTCCCACCAGATACTGACTAGTTTTCTGAAAAAGTCTTCAAACGTTTACCCCCAAGGTATCTTCGACTAACATTTGCCTATACATAGAAGTTCTCCTTATCTGAATTGTAACTGAGAAAAACTGTTTTGTTTTTTTGTGGAAATTCCAATGTACAGTGCCTACAGGTTGTCTACACCCTTGTGAACTTTGTCAATATTATCTATTGTCAGGGTCTCAGGGTTTTCCATTTGCTATTCATCTTCTTCTTTTACTGGCACAGCCAGTATAAGACTTGCCCCTACTAAGTCTTGTTGCACTCTAGGTTTCTTCCTCGAGTCTGACTCTACTAGGGAGCGTTTGCTGTTGTTGCTTGCTCCTCTGTGTGTCAGGCTGGGTATCTGTAAAAACACGTTGTGATACCTGCTGATGTAACCATTGCTTTATGAAATACATTGGTTTGTTTTATCCACGCAGCATACTCCACTCTTAAGTGGATTTTATGTCTTCTGACCCCTGAGTTATTACTTGGTTGAAGTACCTATTGCAGTAATTGCAGCTGTCTGTTGGGATCGGTATTTTTACCATCCTTGCACATTTAGATGTGGTAATAGTGACAATTATATTTTAGGAAACCTCCCTAAGAGCATTGTTCAGCATGCCGCACATTTTGGATTTAGGCATACATGTACCTTTTTTATTTGTTTGTAACTTTCGGTGTGTGCTTCAGGTCATTGTCATGCTTGGTCATCCAGTTTGGCTAGATGCCATCATTAATGCAGTTTCTTGGTTGGCGTACAACTTCTATTTTTGAATAATTTTCTTAAGGTCAATCTTAAACAAATATGTCATTGTCAGCTTTTTAAAGAGCTTGTTTTAGTTAAGGTACATGGCATGAGAGTTTTGAAGATCGAAATCATTAATTTCTAATGCATGGTTGAGTTGCTTATTAAAGAACATTAGCACAATCAATCTGGCGGGCTACGGCGGGTGGAGTCTGTTTACAGCTGAGCAGCCCCTGTTAGCTAAGCATTCACTACGGTACTAATATATCTAGTGTCATAATTGGAAAACTAGAATAATAACTAATTCAAACTCATTGGAAAAAGACTAAAAAAGCCAAACAAAAGTATGTACAAAGTTGTCATTCAATCACATTAGAACTTTTTGCACTTTTTAGAAATGTTTACACAAATTTTAAATAGGTTTATTAGGATGTTTGATGAGCTTAAAGGTTACACTTGGTACCCATCATGCCTTTAACTTTAATTGTATCACCACTTTTAGAATTGTTTGAACTTATACTGTAACCACATTTTTGTGGGCTTAATAGTTGTGCTTACCCTTTAAGTGATTATTTTTTAGAACACATTAATTGAAAACAGTATTTTGTGGAAATGCTATTGCTATTGAAATAAATAATAATGTGTTGTAGACATTCACAACTTGACTTGTGACTCACCCATGGACTTGGATGTAACCATTAGGATGTGTGACTCAACACGGATTTCAGCACACAGGACTTGGGACACAGCGGACTCAAGCTTTAGAGACATCTCTGAGATGTTCTGAAGGCAATTTTAATTATGATTCTAATCATTGCGTCCACAGACCTGTTGGTTTTGCAGACAAACTGTACTCGGCCATGAAGGTGTAAGAGATGGTTTTGAAATGGTAAAGGACAGGCGGCATTATGATGACTAGTATGATGAATAAGGCAATGACAGCAGTTCACCTTTAATTATTATTATTTACTTTTACTTGTACAGTGATGGAGAATTTCAAATAGGCAGGAGCATTTTATTTCTCTGGTGTCGGCCGGTCAGCACAGTGCTTATGAATGGCTGGAGAGACCCTGATCGGCTGGCTTCTGGCAGTTCTGTTTTGTAATGAGTCTGATGACCTTCTGCTCTGTGACGACAAGGGTGGGGGAGAGGGGGGGCAGACTGCAACATATTGGGGGGGTGGTGGAAAGTGGGGGGTGGATTCCTGGAACTGCATAGGGGTCGAGGAGTTGTTGCAGACAAAAATTAAAAAGAGGAGTCATTAGCGTACTGCTCAGTCATAATTAAATTAAATTAAAATTACATTTACCTACAATACCAGACTTTACAATGGAGCATGTTCAGTAAGAGTTTTCATATATTCCTTCTCTTTTAATCTCATCATTGCAACCATTTTTGCAGTATTCCAAAGAATAATGACATTACCTGCGGTGGGTTTTGGATTGCAATTATAATTAAACGCTCATTGATTAGCCGCAATTATAATCCATTGACTCACTACAGTGGAGGGTAATTTTGATTGTATTGCACACTTAGTCACAACACTCTAGCAAGTGTAGTTGGAGCCCTGAAAAATATATTAAAGTCTGGTTTAGAGACATTATCACCAGTGTATAAGCTGACAATATGACAAATTGTATATGCAGCATGAGCAATGTAAATTTCGAAAAAAGAAAAGAGATATGTATAAAGTTATACAATTCCAATCAGGTCAATGATTTTCCCATCCCATCCCATTAACCAGATGAGAAAGACAATGCCAAGTCATAATATGTCTACAATCCATAGTATGTAATTACATCGATAGCTGAAGTAATGTGGTTGTCTCAGGACATTGTTGTGCATAAGGCTGTCCCAAATATGACATCATTGCCGGATGAAAACGCAGCTAATGATTAGTCTCAAAGCTCTTTTATATACAGACGGCACAGAGAAGATGCCAAAAGTAACAGTGCATGAATGAAACAGACAGGTCATCTATTTGAAGGTCCACACAACCATAAATGCAAATCGAATTCAAAACACACGTAACACGAAACAGAATCGACTGAAAACATTTGACAACAATCAATACCATTGAATAACACTTGATCACCTCGGTAACATTAAAATCTCTCAAATGCAAGGCATGCAGGGAACGAGGGACGGCACTATGTTCCTGTCCATGTAGTAGCATATAGCACCATTGCTACAATCCTGCTTCTGCTGCAATAACTTTGCTTATGTTGTTTTATGGGGAGCTTTGCCCGTGGTTGTTAACCAGTGTAATTCTTGTTGCACAGGTATATGAACAGAGAAATCATAATAAAATATGACACATTTACAGTACTGTGCAAAAGTCTGCGGCCAAAATATATATATTTGGGCAGTTAGTGTTTACTTGCTTTGAAACACTATATAACATTCATACCAAATAAAAATAAGGAGGAATACAATGACAAGTAGGAATAAGTCCATATGTTGTCCAAGCTAAATAATGTCTTATCTGCTATCTAGCTATCTTCCACGATATCAACTACTTGGCAAGACAGTTTTGTACATTTCTCCAGAGAATTTTGCTCTGCCTTATTTTGACAAGAAAGTGTGGAAAGATAGAGGGGAGAGATGTTGCTGAAAGCGCAGTGGACCAGATTCAAGCTCATGCTGCAGTGCACACAAAAATATAGGCACCAGCTGCTAGCCTTACATTATTCATATTTTTTTTTCTTGTTATTAATGGAATTTTTAGATCATTACTTTAAAACGTGAAATCTGGCAATGGGACAGCAACGCACTTGGAGGATCTGAGATGCGCTCTGAGTAACAGCACAGTATTGCACACTTGAATTATAGGCGTTAACGGCATATAAAGCTCTCTTATGGGTTTTACAATAATGAGTATCATGTGGTGTCAAAAAGATATGATTATGTTGAGATTGGCACTCCACTAGTCAGAGAGATGAAGAGAAATTGCTGTGAACCGCAGTATATTCCTTTCTTGAAACAGCTTTGGAATAACATTATTGATAACCTAACTTAGTGAGTGCTAATTTCCCCTCAACCAATTTAGGGGATATTTTTGCAAAAAAATCAACAAAATCTGTGTTATCGTTATTTTCAGTGTAGATTTCTCTTATAAGATAAAAAATGTTTTACACATCTCTGCCAAGGTGGCCAATAATTCTAGAGGGCAGTGTACATAAGATGTTATAGCATTTCACGCTTTCATTGGGTCTGAAAAGGGAATGTGCTTTGCAGAGTGACCATTGGATTTCTGTCAGGTGACCATGCTTAGTAGATCATGTAGAATCCATAAATGCCAGTGAGTTATATCCTCGTCTTCCCTGCAAGCAGCAGGTGGGACTCTTCCTAGGGCTTGATATTAGGGCCCACATAAATCTAGTCCGTCACTGGTCAAAAAGCTAGATTTGATTGTAAACGGCAGTCAGAACAGCCCCAGGGCGTTACAGGACTAAGCGTCCCTGACATACAAGAGTTGTGTTTGAGCTGGCAGAACCATCTTCTAATTCATATCGGCATTGTTTGCCTTTCATGTTTTGTTTATAGGTCTCGGTTTTTCTGATGTTTTCATCCTGAGAAAATCATTTCGTTGTCATAGCTAATCGAGAGGGTGGATGTTGATGTAAGCCTACATTTTTCAGTCCGATGTTATATTAAAAACTACTAAATGAAAAATCACAATTGCTTTTATCCTACCAGAGAATGCACTGTCACCTATAGGACCCTATATATATATATATATATATATATCGTCTTTTTTTTTGTCATTTGCAATCAATTGAATTTTCCACATTTAGACAACAATAAAGTTGTAGAAACTATGGGACCTTATATTGACAGTTGTCTGCTTTTTTCAAGTAATTTACAATCAATAGAATTTTCCACATTTAATCTCCAGTAAAGTTGTAAAAACAACAATGATCAGTGGAACATGATACAACTGAGCTTAAGTTTGACTGTCATTGCAAGGGTCTGAATGTTTTAAGGTGATATTTAGTTTTTTATGACTTACAGCACAGGCAGATCTGTGACCCTTTGGTCTGGTCAGTAGTATAATGTAACCACTATATCTGCTTAAAACATGTGCAATGTTTTATTTTTTTTGAAATTTTTTTAGTTGATAATTTTTTAAAAAAGTATTCTACTCTTAAATGTTATTGTTTTATTATATGTTTTCTCCTTTTTAAATTGCATTCTCAGGGCATAGTTGTAATGTGTCTGTCGTAGATAAATACATGCTGTAATTATTATTATTATGACCTCTTGGAAGCCCACATGTTGGCTGTATCAGCACTAGTAAGATTATTATTTGCATTGTTACTAATTACACTGTCTGGGTTGGTGACTATTGGTGTTACAGACATATGCTCTCATACAGTTGTTGCCAATGTTAATTGGCATCCCTGCCTTTTATTAAAACAATTCCTTCTAGAAAATTGCAGAGATTCACAATTGCTTATTATGCGCATATGTTTTCCTTGGGTTTTCAGTTGTACAAAACCAAGATATATGAATAATTTGCTATTTGAAAATAGATACTGTTTTAATAGAGAAAGTGAGTTATTCTCCTGTTATGTAACTAGATGTATCAACAATTAGCATAGAGAAAAGAAACCAGTCTGAAAGAAAGAAATGTCTGAGGAGGTCAGACAAAAGATTGTAGCTAAGAATCTAGCTAAGGCCAAGTACAGTTTGTCTGCATCTCAAGAATAGAGGTCCATCTCCAGAAACCTTGATGTTCTTTTTTCCAGATGGAAAAAGAGATGGTTAAGGAAACTCATCTATGGCTTTAATAAGCGCTCTGATGTGGATTGTACTACTGTCTTGGCTTCTCTACTGCAGGGATCTGCTTTACCCCCATAGGGGCTCACTTAGAAAATATATAGTGAGTCACTGAACTGTAAGATATCCTTGTTCTTCACAAGCACTCCCCTTCAATAAATACAGGAATGATTGACTGCTATTAATCTTTACTCACTTTAAGCTTTGGATGAAGTGCCTCGTTTTTTGCACCCTTCTTTCTCTTCTAAAAACTCCACCTTGTTTGCTATGTGGAGCCCTCGCTGCTTCCAAACTCTGGAACTCATCCTCCAGCCATCCACAACTTGGACTCCATGAAATCTTCAGAAACAGACCCAATACTAAAACGGGTCAGAGGCACAGTATCCCAGCAGAAAGAAGTATGCCGGCAGACAGCAGGGGTGGTTTAGCAATCCAGAGCTTTTACATTCACTTTCACACATATGGGCCAGACTACAAACAAGCATATGAACTACTCAAGATAGGATCCTTCTGTAAAAAAGTAATTGTTGAGAAACCCCTTCCTCCAAAGAGAGATCAAAGTAATATGAGCCAGTCTAGTGTAACATCTTCGGTCCCTGTTGAGAAATGTTCTTCATGCACTTATTTTTTGACCTTAGACACCGCTGTTGTTAACCCCTCTCTGAACTTCTGCTACAAGGAGGCTGATGCCGCATGTATTTCATTATAAATTAATGTATTTCATTCTAATCTGCAGGAGCACTTATCAACTTTCACGTCACTTACATAAGCCTCAATCTCCCCAACACCCAAGTGCTCCATTGTTCCACGCACAAGTAACTTTCACTATAGAAGGACCTTCGGGTTCTTGGATACAAATGTATGTAATTCCACTGCTAAATAGCCCTGCACCCAGGGCAGATAGATAGTTCCAATTTGCCTGCATTTGGTCACCTGAAGTTTGCTCTCCCAGAGCACTGTGGTTGGATTCCTATTTAAAAAGAGTACTTCCATTAATCTGTGGGAAATAGCTGGTGTGTGTTGTTTCTTTGGCAGCAGCCACATCTTAATAGTAATGTGTGGGAAACAGTTTGTTTTCCTAATCAATGTCCCTCTCATTTGGATAGAATACTGCCTTTGCTGTTTTCTAAATGAAATGCCACCTGGTCTGCATTCCAAGACACTTCATCTGAATAATGTACAATCCCATTTCCCTAAAAGTTGGGATGCTGCATAAAATGTAAATGAATACAGAATGCATTGATTTACGAATCATTTAAACCCAAGTCATGTAAACCCTGAATTCAATATAAAGACAATATACCAAGAGAAAAATATAAGCCCAATTTGAATTTGATGCCAATAAAACTTGTGCCATGTTAACATGCTCAATGTACAAATTGTAATAATACAAGTGGGCTGTGTCCAGAGTCTGTAAAACTTAATCCTGGTCTAGATCTGCAACACAACCAGGAGGGCTTGGACAAGGACTCTTTCTAGTCTGGTACTCCAGAGACCTTATGTCTTCTTTAGTTTAAACGGAGCACTAGACACGGAACATTTAGAGAGCACATTCCTTAGATTTTCAAGGATTTACAATTGACGTAATGCTATCAAAAAGTTCATGGCCCATGCCAGGGTAGCCAACCTCCCAGGACATGGCCACAAGAAAAATGCAGGAAGGGATTGTTTGAATGGTGGGGAAGGCACCTTGATCAACTGCCACAGAAATTCAAGCTGACCTTCAGACACATGTTATGATAGTTACAACGCAGACCCTCCGTAACCAACTCAGTGAAACAGGATTATACTTTGTGGTACCACTTTTGAGAGTCGTAAGAAAACCTGATTGTATTTTGCCAAAACACACCTGAACACTATCCTGTGGAGAGATGAGACCAAATTCGAGATTTTTGGTATAACACACAAGCATCATACAACCATCATAGAAAATAACACCTTCCCAACAGGCAAACATGGAGGAGGTTCAGTGATTTTTTTTAGGGTTCCTTTGCTGACTATGCCTCAGCACTGTGGGCCTAGAACATGTGCACGGTATGATGAAATCAGAAGAATATCGAGTGCAATGTTGTCAGAAAGCTGGGTCCTTGTCAAGATTTGCTTGTAAAACAACGGTTCTAGAAAATGAGGACAATCAAACAACCAGTTAAACTACACCCTAGTCACTGAAGTAGCAATCAGCAAAGTCAGTGGAGAAGGGAAACATTTTATTGAAATATTTTGCAGATCACAAACGTTAGTTCACAAAAGGCAAAGGGAAGGTACAGGTTTTAAGTCTTAATTGATGTGCCACAATGTGCAGTAGAACACTTCAGAGTAAGCTGATTGAAAGCTGCTCTCCCACAAGAGTTTGAGTGGCAGAGTGGACAGAATAAATACCATGCGTTACCTGAGCGTGGGAGGGGCAGGTCTCCTAGCTGCTCTCTAGGCAAACACAGAGATCCTCTGGTGGATGCAAGCTTCAACTGGAAACCAGTGGAGTGTACAGCAATGCAGGGTCACATGGGAGAACCCGGAAGGTTGACCATCACACTGGCTTCCGTTTATGAGTTACCAGTGTTTAATGGCACATGCAGGGAGCTATATTGATGTCTAGATGTTAGATAGCAAAGGCCTGGATTAGTCCACATATTGCTTCCTGTGTGAGGCAAGGTCATACAAGCATGAACACATTTTGAGAAACATTTCAGTGCCTCTAGCGCTACCAGGTTAGTGACACTGCTATCCCAGTTGTATCCTGCTGATGTGAGACAAAATGCTGGCCGAGTAATATGTGTGCTGATCTGTACTGCCTACTGTTACCGAATAAACAACATCAACTAGGAGGCCCAATCCACATCTAATGTGTTTTATTGGCTATTTAAAAATGGACTCTTCTTTATTGTCCTCTGCCCTCTCTCCTTCTTTATCACCCCGCTCCATCACAGCTCTATTGCACATATATGTGGATGTTTATGATGCTTATCAAGCTGCATGCTCCATAAGGCACGGATTGGTCCGCAGGAGGCTGGTTGGCCAATGGGATACAAGTAGATGTAACGGAAGCATATTGACCAAAAATTACAGGGTGTGATCTTATGTGAGAGGTGAAAAATTACCTTGAATGGCTTTACAATTTTCTGTTATTGCCAGTGCATTGCAGGATGTAACCAGGGAATTCTGTCCCTAATCAAGTTCTCAGTAGTGTTTAGAAAGGTAGGTGTTCGCCTGTGCACACAAGTGCATGCAGGTTTGTGTGTGGTTGCATTCTGTATTCATATGCTATATCTAATGAAACAATGGTGTTGAACACCATTGTGTTGGAAATTGTAGGAATTGTAGAACATTCAGTAAAATCAAACATATAGTTAATGGTGTCCGTATTAGTTGTGCATCGCATTGTCTTACTCTTAAAAGAGGGTGTAAAAGTTGACCCAGCAGGGTATGTCAGCAATCAAAAGAACACATACTCTGGTCTATTTTCCTGGGGAATAGGTATAAGGAACTCCTTTGTAGTGTGCTTGGTTACATTTGATATACTGGTTGCACCACCCTTCCTATGGATAGCTGTTTAATAAAGGATCTGTGTATTGGCCAACGAAAAAAAATTCCTTGTGTCATCCATCTCTCACGACTCCCTTAGGAAGTTTAGGGGTCCTGCAAGCCTAGCTTGGGATGTTAGTAGAAATGTAATCTTCAACGTGTTAATTCCCCTGACAGTCTATTTGAGCGAGATGTGTGTAACAAAGAAGCAGTGGTCTCCAGAATTGTTGTTCTATTTGGTAAAAAGTATGATGAGCAAATTTTTTTTTCTTTTTTTTATAATTTCTTTACAGTGTTTTCTAAATTTAAACGTATACGCTTAACACATGAAAGAAATGTATAATAATAATAATAAAAAATATACACTTCTGAAATAAATATTTCGTTTATGCATTTGCACCACTAGGAATTATTTTGAACCAAATCAAATAGAAATATCTTGCCATTAATATACAGAATAGTTTTTCAAGTTCATCTGAGTTTTTGTTGTGTTTGTTTACTCCCATAATGTGTGGTTTCCAGTTCATAATTATGGCCTTGCCTCATCCCTGCTGCTCCCATGTGATTCAGGAGAGTCAGAATCTTGTCCTCCAAAGCACTTTCTTCATCTCGTCACGTTGTTCAACCGGGAATTGTATACCAGGATACTTACACTATGGTGACTCCGAAGTGTAAAACACAACCCCTAATTACAAACCCCAAATACACATTTTGTAGCAACCTCGTCACATCAGCACTTGCAATTTAATCTTTTGCAGGTACTTGCCATATAGTTTGATTGACAAATAACTGTCCTGGTCCAGGTAATTTGGTGAATATGGCATTTCTGGCCTAGATGTTTACTTTTTTAGCAACTCTTAATGGACCTTATAGGGCAAAGTTTACATTATATTTTCCTGTTGTTTGTGTCATGCCCTGGCTGCGAGCCCCTGGCCATTTCAGGGCAAGACTTTTTGTGAGGCCTCTAGCCCTCTTCATGCCATTGTGGGCTCCCCAGTCAGAGCAGCTGCATTCAGTTGACTCTGATTGGGGAGCCTACTTAGGTTCATTTCTAGCCACACCCGGTGTGGTTTATTGTTTGTGCTTGTCTCAACAGTTCACGGT
>JACXGK010010729.1:0-17416 GCA_016801125.1 Novumbra hubbsi | reverse complement strand
TTTTTCTTGGGTATGCCTCTGCTAGCTTTGAGTCTTCTTGGGTATGCCTCTGCTAGCTTTGATTCTTCTTGGGTATGCCTCTGCTAGCTTTGATTCTTCTTGGGTATGCCTCTGCTAGCTTTGATTCTTCTTGGGTATGCCTCTGCTAGCTTTGAGTCTTCTTGTGTATGCCTCTGCTAGCTTTGATTCTTCTTGGGTATGCCTCTGCGAGCTTTGCACACCTAGATATGGGCGGTTTCTCACATTCTGCCTTGCAAATCCTTGAACTCAGTTTGGATGGGGAGTGTCCATGAACTGTGATCTTCAGGTCTCCCTACTGTGATTCGAT
This sequence comes from Novumbra hubbsi, assembly GCA_016801125.1. NCBI lineage: Eukaryota > Metazoa > Chordata > Actinopteri > Esociformes > Umbridae > Novumbra > Novumbra hubbsi. The sequence continues at coordinate 17,088 of JACXGK010010729.1, read as the reverse complement.
GCTGTTCAAGTCTTTATCTGGCTCCATTCATTCTGTCTCAAATTCAGACCGGTCACCCAGTCCCTGAAGCACAGAAGTATGGTATTTGTCAGGGGCTGAGCGGTACATTGTTTCTAGCACCAGATGTGGCGCATAGCACTTAGGCCTAAAAGTTAGATTTTGGTTTCATGAGACTAGAAAACCTTTTTCTTTGTTCATGCTTTCAGGGTCGGGGATGTGACTATTTAGTTTCCAATCACGTCCAATTAATTGAATTTGACACAGTGGACTCCAGGTTCTAGAGATAACTCAATGGTGATAGAAGGGCAGAGGATGAATGTGATCTTAACTTAGAGTGTCATGGCAATATCAACAATTGTCTAACCAATTACAAGTTAGGTCCATAACAGAAACAAATAGAGAAATGTTTTGCGGAGGCACAATATATCCATCTATCTATCTATCTACGTAAATGTATATGTGTGTGTATAGCTGCATATGTGTTCAACATGTTTTCTTAAGGTCGCTTACCAACACTGAGAGAAGAAATCCTAGAGAGATTTAGGAACTATTCTCTGTCTCTTGGCTTCTCTGCCGAGTCCATTGTGATTCCTTCTTCCATAGGTAACTATTACTGATGAAACACAACACATTTTGCCTGATGATAATATTTTACATGCACTGGTTCTAGGAATTTTAAACATTTTTGTTTTAATTTTGCCATAATACAGATCCCTGCTTTGATTGAGGATGTTAAGTGAGTATATATTTAAAGTCCCATGCAACAGCGATATTACTGTCATTTATTTTAATGTGCTGTTTTTTTATATAATGCAATCTGCTCAACTTTTAAGGACCGGACTGAACGCTCAAAGATCTCCCGCTATACTGGATCAATATAGAAGGATGTCCTTTTTATATATCCTGAGTCTTCCATTTCGTCTGTCAGATGTATACCAGGGCCTTGGTTTGGACAATATCTTGCTGAATAATGTGACCAGCATTTTCTTCATTATTATATTCCCTCATTACATTCATCATATACATTCATGTACAGTTGTTGGAAGTGTTTTTTATTTTTTTTTACATTAACAGGGCACTGAAATCCCCTCTCTCAAATTATTGCAAAACTCAAGGTGTTTGTGGGCTTCCTCCAACATTTCAGTGTTGTGGGCTTGGGTATAAATCCTGTTTGCAGCATTCTTACATTTTTGATAATTTTTATTTTACCAATTTGGATCTCCAGGACTTCAGTCCGTACCCGCTGCCAGTACTGGGCCCATTTGTGTGCTAAAATAGTCAGACTGTGTATAGAGTGTTGTAATTTCTAAATAAACAAATACCATAAAAATAAAAGATGAGAATCTGGACATTAACCTCATAGTAATGGTTTAATTTCAAATGCAAACTTTTGAAGGATAGATTATTTTGGAGGGCACTGTATGTGTTTGGATTGTAGGGTGACAAAATAATTTGGACTTGGTACTCTTTATCAGCCAAACTACATAGGCCTGAATGCAAGCTAGAGGCTGATTGAAGCTGTTTCTGCATCCGAATATGACATAATGTTTGTGTTCCCTTTATCTTTTCAAATATGTGTTTATGGATATCATGTTTCCTGTAAACAAAGTTCTACAATTTACTGTATAGACATAAATTGTCTACACAGAAAACAACAAACTATAATAGTTAAAATATGATAATAACAGAATATGTTTTTCCTGTAAATTAACTTTGGTCTAGTCCACCTGCCCCAAAAAATAACTTGGGTATTGGTCAAATTCTACTGGAAAAAGTTTACTGGAACAGGTCTAGAACCGAAAAGGCATTTCAGCTGTGTGCAGCCCAAAAGAGAGGCGTTGATCTGTCCATCCCAGCCAGATCCCTTCAACTTGCAAACCCTGGTCCTCTTTGCCAGTGCAATTTGATGTTTAACATATGCTGTCATTATTTTTTAGACCGTTCTCCTTGACACATTGAATAGTTTTGCTGTTTTTATTACAATGCAACTGGCAATTCGGTCACTGAGTATTTAATCAATTATCTGACTGTCATGGGTCAGTGCTTTTTTTCAGTTTGGAGGCTGGAAACAAGTATGTGAAATAGATTAGGCCTACTCTGTGAGAGTATTAACCGTCAAATGTTGTTTAAATGCTGGGATTATTTTGCAGTGGACATGCTCTGGTATCTTATTTCTGAACAGATTTGTTTGACCAGTGGAGGCATTTTAAAAGCCCCCAAATGTCACTGTGCAATCGTATAGAGTATGTACTTACAAATGTTTAAAAAAAAATCATAACAGTCAATCAACAAACAATCCGAGTGGGTTAAATCGTCATACTAACGTTGTCATTTCTAGTAGCACAAAGTACAAGACCAGTGTGGTGCAAACCGTTTTGTAAGGATATTTACGGAAAATGCAATGAATAGTATAAAACAGGGTTGACAAGCCTGCTTATTATAACATTTTTTTATATTTGTTGTTGGTTGGAATTTAAATAAATTAAATATTTATACGTAATTTTAACTTCAGGTACTCGACTCAATTAGAGCAGCCGACTCTCTGCGAATATTTAAGTGTGAGTGTAAATTAAAAAAGTTTCGCTTTTTAGGGACTTCGTCTGCAACGCCAAATTGCTTGTTTTTGACTTCTTTTGACAGTCCTTGTTGCTTGTTTCTTTTAAGATATCTGGCAACACTGGTGTCCGAAGTGGCACGTTAATCCAGTTTTGCAGGCAAAAATATCTGGCTGTATACACAGAACTAACTGCCACTTGGCTCTGTAGCTGTACGCGTTGGCTAAAGCACTAACTGTGTAACTGCCAGTCACCTAGAAAATGTAACGTTTAAACATTTTTTACGAAAAATTTGTTCAAAGTGTGAAGGTCTTTTTTACTACTTTTTCGTACTGGTTTCCATTTTCGAAACAAACCCACATATCTGGCGTAGCAAGCGCCATGCTGCTTAACCGACTAACATAGATGCTAACATACAAGGACCGATGCACTATAGTAAGTGAAATACAAGAAGTTAGCCAATTAGCCATATTATGTGTAGTTGCAATGGAACCGTCAAGTAGCAAGCTAGCTTGACTAGCAAGCCAGGAAGATACAATCTACGTCAAGTTAGCTAATATTCGCTTGTTGAACGGTCGTAGTTGTGTGGCATTTTGTTTTGCTATCGGAGAGGAATGGCGAGAGATTATATTTAGACTCACGTGAATAAATTAATTTATTTAGACCATTATTTTTACGTCTGATGTACAAAAATTGGAGCAGACCTGGAGTAATCAATCAAGCTTTTTAAGCCCGCCCTGCTAGCTACTTCTACTGCTGGTTAGCTGGCTGCTGTCAACAACCGAGTAAGTTCTTAGGCAAACGATTTTTAACATGTATGTATTCTTTGAAGTAGCCGGTAAGAGATGTAATTTACTCGAGTATAGTATGAGGAAAGCTATACGTTTTAATTGTATTGTGAACCTAGGGCCGAACTAGCTAATGTGGCTAGCGCCACTAACGTTTCGTGTTGTGATGAAGTAAAAGCGAATGTTGTCTCCATAACGTTGAATTGAAAATGAATTCCAATACTAAATATGCTTCTGTGATATTTTGTGTACCAGCAACACATTATAATTCATAAAAGTCGTCAGTTTGTGATAACAGTAACTTATACTAGATAGCTACTAGTAATTAAGGCCGTAATCAAGTTGGTGTATTTAGCCAACACAACAACGTCATGTCATTAGCTAGCTGACGCCAACAGGTTGATTAGTTAGATAGCGAGTACTACCTATCTATGAAAGTACAACAGCGATAGAAGTTTTTATTTGTAAAACATTTTGTGTACTTGTAAAAAATAAAACGATTTGCAAACACTGAAATACTTATGTTTTGCACACTTGTAAATAAATGTAAATTGGGAATTAACATTGTAGTTGTAAAAAAACATTAGCAAACTCGTAACTAACTTTACATTTGGAATCATGCGACTTAATAACACTTGCCAACGTAAAATGTCGCAAAGCACGGTAGGCTTCTCGTAGGCTTCCCGACTTCAGGTTTAGAGTGGATAAACATATTGGATGATTTTTCTAATTAGCTAGATCAGTGCACAGTTTTACTGGAGTCTACTATCTAAATTCCTAAAATGTAAATCTAGCAACCAGCAAATATCTTTCATTGCTACTCACTGTTTTGCGTTTGACATGGACGTATTTACCACGAGAATAATATAAATGTACATAGCAGTGAATTATAGTTTGTTTTAGATTTAGGTTGCGACTTTACATTTTAATAGTGTTCATATCATAACGTGTATTTTGTTTTGGTGATCGTATGTTTGCGTTTGTTCAACACATCTGTTTAATCTGCTAGGGCTGTCATCACTGTTTTGGAAAAAGGTTCTCACTTTGATCTTTTCTTTTTTTACTTTACAGGAATTTCTGCTCGGAGGAGTAGGGTTCAGATTAAGTACATCAAAATAATATGCAAAATGATGGGTCAAGGCATCGCTTCTAGTGTATCTGTGTTGTTAGGATGGCTATAATCCGGCTGTTAAACAATCTTTTAATAGGTGGCAAATTGTGTTCATGTTAAGTCACACTGTCCTGCAATGTCTTAAAGTGGGTTATTAGTTGCTTAACGAAGTAAACAATATTGGCACCAAATTTAGGGAAGATAATCAACATGCCGCCTTTGCTTTAAATCCTGACAAAAAGCATTCTAGTTTTCCTGGCTGGTGAAGTACCAGAAAGTGTAGAAAGTGTATCCCTCCGATATATAACAAACCTCTGACAAAGGCTGCCTCTGGACCAAAGCTTATAATATGATTATGGTGTGGAGTTCGAAACAATGTAACAGGGCGGGATTAATATACTTGTAGACTGGTGTGTATCATGACCTAGTGTCTGTGTGAAGACAGCGAGAAGTTGACCCGGCAGTGAGGAGCATTACTGCAGATCTTGACCTTCCTGCTCTATTATATCGTCTAGGAGGCTAATAAACAGCTCCCATAATGTTTACACAATAAACCGGTCCAATGGCACAGCGGAAGCAATGACCTAACCTCAAACGTGCCTGATAACATTCACGTAAGTGTGAACAAGTATGGGCCCACTTCAGCAGAAGAGGGATGTGAGTACTTTCCCTGTGATGTGTTCAGGAAGTGATGAGGCAGATTATACCATAATCAGCTTTTTCCACCCCTTGAAATACTTTTTTGATTTAACACTTTGCAATAAACATTGGGCGTTGTATATTTAACCGTAATCGGTTCTTAAAAACATATAGTTGTCAAAGTGTATTTCTCCATATAATAGACATAAATTTTGCTTTTAATGAAATCAGCTCAGTTAAACATCTTTGCAAATTTAGAAGAAATATAATTGTTTTTTGAGTTTTGGCCTGGCCATTATGGTGTGTCGATTTGATGAGGATTTTTAAAGTCTTTCACAGAATAAAGCGGTAATGTAATCACATGGGGGAAAGGAAAGGGTCTGCGCACTTGCCAAATGCACTGTTTATGTGTGCTGTTGTGAGTGTATATAATATCAGGCCTATTTCAGCCCTGGGTTAGCTTCTCTGACTCTGCCCTTTGACCCGTTTGTTGTTTTGTAAATATTGTTTGTATTATCTGCAGCAGTTTATCTTCCAGTTGCTATTCAAAGCTTCTCGCCATGCAGGAAAAGTTCAGATCGGCTCTCGGCCTCATCGATACTGGCTCAACCTCACACTAAAGTGTTATCGATACATTCTCCTGACGATGGCATCTACCAGTCACAACTCTGTTCATCTCCATGACGTGGCTGTGCACTGCCCTCTAATCATATTACACGCTTTTGCCCAGAGGCAGCTTTTGTCATTTACAATTTCCGATCCAGTGTTTATTTCCGTGCTTAAAACCCATGCTTTGGTCAAAGTGGTTGTTAAGTAGGGCAGTCAGTATCACCATGAGCTACTGCTAGTTGGGCCTAGGGGCAGTGTCAGGAGGGTGTGTGTCCAGTGAGCTCTGGTAGCTGCTCCCCTTCCATCCAGGAGATCTCACTGGTCACTAAGCAAGTGGTACAGGAGGATTTACGGCAGTCAGTAGACCAAAAACATCTAGTCATCTAGAGGAGGCTCTCTTTTCTAAGGCGCAATTGTTACAAGGTTGTGTGTTTTGTTATGAAAGTCCCCTCTTGGCTGCCGGGCATCTGAAACAAAGCTTGTGTGTGCTTTGTTCTTCTGGTTTTCTATTTCTTTCAGACTGCACCAGTATTCTTTAAATGGGAGGAATGGTTTTGATTGCAGACTGTTTTCTTGCGCCGACAATGTGCTGTAGTTCTCCACGACATTTGTTTCCGTTGTCTCCCTGCTGAGGGGATCACATGGGGAGCCTATTCCGATGTATCTAAAAACCTTTCCCTTTTCCCTCACTGTTCACATATGGGCAAATCTAGGGAGCTGATTTAGACGGACATGGAGACACCTTGTTGCCCTGCGGTCGCGGTGCACCAGAATGGGACGGCTCAGGGGGAGCCTTGTGGGTCCGTGCCAGTGGCCACACCGGTGCTGCGGGTACATCTTTACAGCCTGGACAGGGTGGACCACCCACCTCTCTGCTACCCACCTGGGGTCTACGTAGCTGAGCAGCTGTGTGTCGAGGCGTCCAAGGAGTGCCGTGAGTGCCTGAGTTTCTGGTTCAGTGCACCCTTAGAAGTAGAGGCCTGAGCCGCTACAAATCTGGACCCCTAGTTTTAGATTTGTATCTTTTATAAGTCTAAACTTAAAGACACTGTCTGGCATAGAGAGGATTGGGCTTGAATGCTCATTCGTAGGGAACAAGACGCTAGCTATACTCCGGATTCGTTGTTATAACAAATTACACAACACATTGTTTTTGCACTTTGGTGAATTATACGCCAATATGGCGGTGCTATAACAAGCAGTGTTAAAAAAAAAAAAAAAAAGCTTCTTTTTTGTAAAATGGTACAAGAAATGGCACCCGTTGAATGACCCGGCCAATTCAGGTGTGTCATAACAGGTGTGTTGAATGACGCATGGTGCTGAATCCCGTCTTCAATCTGCCCCCAGGTGTGTCGCCTCTCTACTGTAGCCTGTTTGGCCTCTCCAGGAAGAGCGATGGCTTGTGGCTTTCCCCTAACCATGTGTTCCTGTTGGACGAGTCCGCCGATGAGGACGTGCTCTTCAGAATAAGGTACATGGTTTGAATCAAACAGGTTGATTCTTGGGCAATAAATGCTAGCGGGTCCCTTACAATTATCCGGAAACGGATCGAGTTCAAACACAGCCGATTTGAGCGTGCAGCGATGCACATACAGGGTCTTGCGTTTGAATGATATGCGTCAGGAAGCTGTCAAGCGGCTCTCCCACAATGCACCTAGTGATCTTTTACCAGAGTCTGCCGGCCGTGGCCTAGTATGACTGGCCGTGAGGACATGGTTGTCTATGGACGATGTCACACAGCCACCGTTGATGGACACCACTGTGTCCAAAACTATGTTTGACCATGCTGAGTGACAGGTGGACTAACGTGCCAAATGGTTTATTACATTATCCTTCATGATCAGATTCGTACATTTTGTGGTTGTTAGACCATTTACCTAATGCACTAGAACAATAACCATTACTGAGACGATGGTGAGAGGAGAGCTGCATTCTAATTTCTAAGGCTTTTTAAAAGGTTCACATTTATTCTTGATTATTTCTATTTATGGGCGACAAGAGAATGAAATAACCGTTCTAAGGTATCAACATAATTTTATAGTGCCAGTCTAGAAAAACTAAATCCTTCTCCTGTAAATAATTTCTGATGAATATGTTTCTACTGGTTACAGGTTTTTAACTAAGTGAACTAATGTTTTAGTTATACACTGCTTTTGTATTGCCAATGTACACATTCATGCCCATGACATCATCCATGGATTAAAAAAGAGACCATTACATCATCTATTAGCGGTTTGGACGGTTTGAGTTTGTTCCCGCGATGTGCCACTGCCAAGCCCTAATCCTCACTTGTGTGATCGGATCACAGCCTAGGTTTTTGACAAGCCTGGACAGGGAACTTAGTGTCCTCTTCTTATACTGACACATTGTTAAATATGAAAAGAAATCTGCATTTATCCTATCTTTCATTTGAAATATTAACGAATATCTAATCTCACTCTTGAGTAAGGTTGGTTCATAGATTTTATTTTATTTTTCTTTAAGTAATGTCTGTCACTTTCGGCATAACGTTAGATGAAAGACAAAAATTCTCACTGTTATTTTTGAGGGCAATTTAGCTATTTTGTTTTGAAAGTACTCTTTTAAATCCTATCTCTTTTTAGATACTATTTCCCAGGCTGGTACAGCAGTGGGGCTTCTAGGGCCTATCGATACGGAGTCACCAAGGGCTCAGAGAGTCCAGTCTTTGATGACTCCATCATGGAATACCTCTTCGCCCAGGTCAGTCTGTGATGTGTGACTAACAAGTGGTCTCACCGCCCATATTTTCAATGATCTACTCAATCAACAAAACGTGGCCTTAAACAATGCTTGGATGTTTGCATGAGACAACTGTAGCTCTTAATGAACTGCACATATTGTGACTTCATAACTTGTACACCCGGCTCTGTGATATTGTGTTTTGCTGAGGCTGTGGACAATCTGTCTATATCTAGGACTGAACAATAGCCATGGATTGGAACGAGATCAGGCACAGGACTGAACTGTTGGGTATCATTTGGATGTTTTGGTTTAGGAATTACACACAACATATTCAGCATAACTCCATTCAAATGAAGTTTAAGCATGCTAGTCTCTGTTCTCTATAGACCTCACCCTAGTCTCTGTTCTCTGTAGACCTCACCCTAGTCTCTGGTCTCTGTAGACCTCACCCTAGTCTCTGTTCTCTGTAGACCTCACACTAGTCTCTGTTCTCTGTAGACCTCACCCTAGTCTCTGTTCTCTGTAGACCTCACCCTAGTCTCTGGTCTCTGTAGACCTCACCCTAGTCTCTGTTCTCTGTAGACCTCACCCTAGTCTCTGTTCTCTGTAGACCTCACCCTAGTCTCTGTTCTCTGTAGACCTCACACTAGTCTCTGGTCTCTGTAGACCTCACACTAGTCTCTGGTCTCTGTAGACCTCACACTAGTCTCTGGTCTCTGTAGACCTCACACTAGTCTCTGTTCTCTGTAGACCTCACACTAGTCTCTGTTCTCTGTAGACCTCACACTAGTCTCTGTTCTCTGTAGACCTCACACTAGTCTCTGTTCTCTGTAGACTTCACCACTGTGCCTACAATACAATCGCAATTTCTGGGTGATTAACACAAGTCTCAGCCTGAACTTATAATTGAACAGGGGGGGGTGCTCTTCTTTCCCCAAGTATTCGGTGATGTCCAATTCCTGATTAAGGCATTGCTTCATTGCAGCAATTCCTAGCAGACTCTGAACTGTCGTTATTTATCTTCTGAAGCACATTTGATGATGTTCTAGTTCTTGTCATTGGATTTGACATCGAATATAATTTCAGATTTATGGTGTCCCTTGCTGTAAATGGACTCTAAAATCCTGCAGAACATTCCGTTACTGATACCATTTAAGAAGATATATTTGTAGATCCCAAAATGTTTTCTCTGTGAGAGATAGTATCCCTGCTTGTTCCTTGAGAGAGGAAATCGACACCCATTCAGTTTATTCATCTCTTGTACGTTTTAGAAAAAGTTGCCTCTCCAGTACACCTGTTGTCACTTTCATTTGCCTCCGAAAAAGGTCACATTGATTCACAATCCCTTGTGCTTCCTATCTGGACAAACTGCTATGACTGAAGTTTACTTGACTTGGTAATAGGCTGTGATGTTACATCCATGTTCCCTTGAATGTTTTGGAGCGGTCTCCATTAACCCCCCCCCGGCTCTTGTGTTTAGTGGCGGAGTGATTTTGTGAGCGGCCAGGTGAAGATCTCCAACACTCACGAGAACCAGGAGGAGTGTCTCGGCTTGGCCGTTCTGGACATCATGAGGATCGCCCACGAGAACCAAATGTCCCCCCTGGATATTTTCAATTCCATGAGGTGCAGATAATGAACCATTTTAGTGTTTATCCTGGCAGAACTGACTTTGTAGCAATGCCGGGGTTTCTGTTGTAGCTCGGGACCAGTGTGTGTGTAGTGGGTCTCAAGCCCGGTCCTCCTGTACTCACAACGGTACCCGCGTTTGCTGTATCCCCGGACAAGCGAACCTAATGATAATCCAGTTGTGATATTAATTTCCATTTTGCTTTATTTATTTTACCCCCCCCCCCTCTCACTTCAGCTACAAGTCTCTCCTACCCAAGGACATGAGGGCTTACATCCAGGGCTGCAACATCGTGACTCGAAAGAGGATCCGTTACCGTTTCAAACATTTCATCCAGATGTTCGGCCAGTGCCGGGCGACGGCACGCGACCTGATGCTCAAATACCTTATCAACATGGAGTCTCTGGAGCCGGCCTTCTACACCGAACGCTTTCAGGTCCGGGACCCCTCAGCGGAGCCGGTCACTATCACCGTGACGGCCGAGCGGGGCATCCAGTGGTGCCGAGGCCAGCAGAAAGACTCGGAGCAGGTATTCACGGTACTCACGGCAGGGTGGCACGTGTTCACCCGTCTTAAGGGGACTATCCTGGCCACGCTGTTATAAACCGCTACCAGATTGAAACAGTTTTTCTTGACCTTTTCTTTTTTTGTTGTTGTCTGGTTTTGTATTGGAAGTTAGTTATTATTTACACATTCGCTGATTGTAGTGCAGGGAGGTTAACGACAGGTTAAGTGGAATTTCATACCGAGTGTGTTTTTGAGAACATGAACAGACATTTCTCATGTTTCCCTCATAGCCAATTAAATAATTTTGGGAGACTTTAAAGCAGTATTCAGTGTCATAAGATAGAAAACTATTTAAATGTTTGTTAGTTATTATGCTGGTTTCGTTCTGTTGTCATCAAGCATGTTGCCATGAAATTCAGGTAATAATTTAGCATTCCTAAGCTCTGCTGGTCTATTATATCCTAATACACTGTCAGAGTTTGTAATGCGTAACTGTTTAATACAAGGGTTAACGAGTGGTTATAGTAGGTCAGAAGTGAGTGTGATTGCTAATGGAGAATTAGTGTCTTTGAACTAATCATGATATAAAACGTCTTGACGTTAAAGTTATTCAATCCACACTGTTTCCTCAGAATTATATACTGCACTGGTATATTGACTTGAAAGGGCTTGTTTTTCTACCTTTTTTTTAAAGCAGGACTTGCAGACCTACTGTGATTTCCCAGACGTTACCTACATCAGTATCAAACAGTCCAATAAGGAGGGGTCCATGGAGAGTCGAGTGGTTACCATCAACAAACATGACGGCAAAGCTCTGGTAAGACTTCCTCAGTCTCTTGCTTTTGAGGATTCATGCCCGAATTACCCCAAAGAGGAAACTAGCTGGCCCCAGCTGACATTCCACACACATGGGTGCTGAGACGTGTATGCTTCTAAAGATTTTCACTCCTCGTTACCGTCATGAGGGTTTTGTGCCGTACTTGCATGGTGCGAAATGAACAGTGCCACCTCTGGTCTTAACTGATGTATCCCACTGGGAGTCTGAGGAGACGGCCGCTCATATCCTGAGGGCACTGAGGAAAGCATGACGCTAATCAGACCAAGGGGACATCGTGTGTGTTAAGTGGAGCCTACCATGTGTGGAAACCATGTGACCCATTCCGGATATACCCATAGCTGTGGTATATTGGCAACATACCACAAACCCCTGAGATGCAATTGCAGCAGTGAAAAATGATATGATGTCATACCGTGGTGTACAGACTCATACAATGGCTGTCATTCAGAATTATGAGACCATATAACAGTTACGATCAAATGTTACTATTGCCTAATCATGTGAGCAGTTTTTTTTATTTTTCTCAATCCTGAATGGTCTTAAAAGCTCAGTTTTAACTGTTAATTCATGCACATTATGATAATGTCTGCTTATTATGTAGGTTGCAAGGTTTTTATATTGTTGGAATTAATTGGAATAATCTGATCAGTACGAGAAACACAGTATCCTATTAAAGTAATCAAAGATAATCCATTAATATACATTTTAATTGTAATAAAACCATAACTTTCAAGTCATTCAAAGTCACACTGGACAGCTGTTACATTGTGTACAATTTATGGTCTATGATCTTGACAATTGTGCACTCATCCATCCATGTTGCAGGAGTTGGAGTTCAATTGCCTATCAGAAGCGCTGTCCTTCGTCTCTCTGGTTGACGGCTACTACCGGTTGACGAGCGACGCACACCACTACCTCTGTAAAGAAGTGGCACCGCCTCGACTGGTGGAGTCCATTTCATGCCATTGCCATGGTCCCATTTCGTAAGTGAGGGATCCTATGTTATTGAGCACTGAGGGCATCATCTGATTGTGATTAGCTACCTTGCACTGATGTGCACACTCACACACTCACACACTCTGTTCTTCTCCACAGAATGGAGTTTGCGATCAATAGACTGCAAAAGTCTGGGAACAAGCGCGGACTGTTTGTTCTGCGATGCAGCCCCAAGGACTTTAAAAAGTACTTTTTGACCTTTGCCGTGGGGGTATGTACTTTATTCTAGACACAATTTTACTAAATAACAATTGTACAACATTTGCAAAAGGTTGCTTCACACTAATATTGATTGGATAACTAATTCAGTGATTTGAATGGGTGTGTCCACTATAACAATCCAAAATTGTTCGACAAGCGCACCGTTACATTTCTATTCATATCTCCAGACAGGTTAAAGATGGACACCTACACCTGTTTTTCCAACTTGTAGGGGACAGTTTGCCACAAAGAATAACATGTCGTTTGTGTATTTCTTTAATAGAAATAGTATGTGGTTTGTGTCACTGCAAGACAAATGTTTATGTCATTTCTTGCGTCCATGCGTTCCTCAAGGTATATGACAGCATTCAGTACAAGCACTGCCAGATCACTAAGGATGCCAATGGAGAGTTCAATCTGAGTGGAACCAAAAGGAACTTCCACAGTCTTCAGGAACTACTGAACTGCTACCAGAAAGACACTGTGCGCTCTGATGGAATCATCTTCCAGTTCAGCCAGTGTTGCCCGCCCAAATCCAAAGGTACATTTGTTAAGACTCTTTCCGATTTAATTCTGTTTTTAATATTTGAAAAATAATCCCAAGTGTATGTTAACATTTCACTATTAATACTTCCATGTTTATTGCTATCAATCCTAAATACCGTAGCAGTAAAGACCCATTCTTCAATCGAGCCTGGAGTGCAACTTAAATCATGATTAATTTCTCTTTATCTGCAGGCAAGGCACATGTATTCTGAAGGTTCAAGGTTTTTTTGGGGGTGGGAAAATTTAAACTAACCTAATTAAAGAAATCACATGAAAAATCTACCTTAACCATTTTGTAATTACAAAAAATGCAATTTCCTCATGTGGAAAAATGTAGTACATCCCTGCCTTTACCACCACATCAAAGAATGGCTAATATTAGAATGACAATCATGAGTACAAAATAATTAGATAGAAACCTCTATGCAAATTTGATGAATACCACCTTTTCTCAGAATCTGTGCTCTTGCGGGATCATGGCTATTTGCATGTCAACACACCCCCCATTAACTCAACTCTACCCAAAACGAGTCTGCGTTCTACATACCGCCTTTACTTTAAGCAGAATGTTTATGCATAGCTTTAGAAAGCCATAAAAAACTGGAAAAAAAACTCCAATCTGTTGATTATGTTAAGTGTATGAAATGTGTTTTGCGGGCATTTATCAGATGGTTCAGCCTGTTAGTTTGCCTCTAAAATGCATTACTGAAATGCAGTTTAAGGAGAATCAGCTTTCCATTCCATTTCAACATTTCTATTATAATAATTTAGTAATGGTTTATCACAGGGCTTGCATTTCTATTGATTTTTGATTAATAAATGATTGCAAAGTATAACATATTGTTTTATTTTCTATTTGTTATCCTAGGTTACCTTCATTTGTTCATAGTGTTGAAATGAAGATTACACGTCAATTTTTACAGATATAAATAAGAAAACAATACCTTTGAAAGGGCCTTGCTTTTTCACATGACTATGTTTGACGGGAAGGAGTTGCGCCGCTGAAACTTCAAACACTGGTAGAGACTGTATGGCTGACCTTTATAGTCTTTGTGTTTGTTTCTGTCAGACAAGTCCAGCTTACTGGTGTGCAGAAGTAACAAGGGTTCCGATATACCACCCTCTCCCACCCTACAGAGACACAATGTCAGCCAAATGGTGTTCCACAAGATTAGAAAAGAGGACCTGGAATATGTAAGCGTTCCACTTTCAATACAGACCTGCATGCTCAGAAACTCTGGTGTAGTTGTAAAATTCATCACATCGTGTTTAGGGTCCGTTTCCAATCCATCGTCTTGATGTCTTTAAATGTGTTTGTTTTTTAGACAGAGAGTCAGGGCCAAGGGACCTTTACTATGATCTTCAAAGGGGTCCGTAAGGAGTTGGGAGACTATGGGGAGATGCACCAAACTGACGTTATCATGAAGGTCCTGGACAAGGCCCACAGGAACTACTCTGAGGTAGGCGACCTCCTGCACACGTCAGACACGAGAAAGTTCTCCCGAGTCCATTGGCTGACGTAGCTGATGATTATGTACTAAAGTAAGGCACTCGTCTGCGGCGATGGCGAGCAGCGCCGTTGAACCGGTCAACGTGTATTCTGGCCCAATAACGGACGCCGACCGCGGTTTTCTGTTTTCCAGTCTTTCTTTGAGGCTGCCAGCATGATGAGCCAGTTGTCGCACAAGCACCTGGTGTTGAACTACGGCGTGTGTGTGTGTGGGGAGGAGAGTGAGTACATTAGCATCAAAGATCATATAGCTGTATGACGCCTTCCGGCTGAAATAGAAAATGGTGACATTTGATAATCCTTCAGGATTAAAGCGGGGTCTACTGATTGCTACCATTTAAATGGGGTTTTGCAACCGTCAGTAAAAAAAAAAAAAACACTGAGTCACATTGGTTTGAGTTTAAACGTTCTACAGTCACCCTAATGAAAACGTACCGATTTGAGTGCTGGACAAAATGTTAACTGTTACAGATATCATGGTGCAGGAGTATGTGAAGTTTGGCTCCCTAGACACGTACCTGAAGAGGAATAAGAACTCTGTGAACATCTTGTGGAAGCTCGAAGTGGCCAAGCAGCTTGCTTGGGCCATGAACTTTCTGGTAAGGCTAAATCCAACATGGCTGTTCATTGATAAAGGATGTGTTGGAATTCTCATTATTCTTATTATATAAGTGTTAGAAGTCATCAGACCAGGGGTTTGTGAATGTTTCTGATAGATTCTGCTGAAACCTGATACCTAGAGGTACAGAAGTTAATTTGCAATAAGTAGTCAATTCTGGTTTTACTTTTGGGTGGAATGACTACAATTGTGATTACTGTTGTGCTTTCAAAGGCCCCTGATGTTTAAGCTGGGGATGAAATGCCTTTTCCCCTCCACTCCTACAGGAGGAAAAGAACCTTGCTCATGGGAACGTCTGTGCCAAGAACATCCTGCTGATCCGTGAGGAGGACAGGAAAACTGGGAGCCCTCCCTTCATCAAGCTGAGCGACCCTGGAGTTAGCATCGCAGTCCTCCCTAAAGACAGTGAGTGGCTCCCCGCTGAAACAGTGCGTTACCATTAGTCTGCCAGACGGGGGTGCCGTTTAGCCATTACAACGCAGTTACCTGCCTGAAGTTCTGCAATGACCTAATCCCTTAATCGCTGAATTGTGTTTCAAACCTTTCGTATCCTAAATATATAGCGCTGTACCTATTATATCCGAGTGTTATAGCACCGGGACATTTATTTACCGGTGAGGGCTGTGTGTTCACCGCTTCCGTGCACATGGTCTTCACCGCTTCCGTGCACATGGTCTTCACCGCTTCCGTGCACATGGTCTTCACCGCTTCCGTGCACATGGTCTTCCCAGTTCTGGTTGAGCGGATCCCCTGGGTGTCTCCCGAGTGTATTGCGGATCCTGCCAACCTGAGCCTTGCGGCAGACAAGTGGAGCTTTGGCACGACACTGTGGGAGATCTGCAGCGGTGGAGAGAAACCCCTGGCGACCCTGGACAACTCTAAGGTGTGTAGGACCTCCGCCGCGTCCCTGCTGCCTTTTTGGTGTTCGATACGTGAGGCGGTGTGTTTACACGCTGGCCATTTGAGATGCACTCGGTATTCGTTACCTGTACACGTTTACTGTCATAAAACGTCTCTCCTGCCTGCATTCATTCCGTGGTGCAGAAGAACCTGTTTTACGAGGACCGGCACCAGCTGCCTGCTCCCAGGTGGACTGAGCTTGCCAACCTGATCACCAGCTGCATGGACTACGAGCCGCCATTCCGGCCCTCTTTCAGAGCCGTCATCAGGGACCTCAACAGCCTCTTTACACCCGGTCAGTGCAGTGATTGTTTTGTTTTTCGAGCAACTTCAATCTTACATTTTAATCTTCAGTTGTGAATGAAAGAGGTTCCTACCACATGGAAAGCATTGTTTGAGAGATGTGTGTGTCCTGAAATTGCTAATGTGATCTAACATTGCCTTTTGTCCCCAGACTATGAGTTGATTGTGGAGAGTGACCTTCTACCAAACAGAACAGCAGCTTCAGCGGGGGTCACTGGGGCATTTGAGGACCATGAACCAGCCCAGTTTGAGGAGCGACACCTCATCTTCCTACAGCAGTTAGGCAAGGTAAGGAACCAGGCTATAACATCTAAGGATAATTACATGCTATAGAACCACATCCACTGTCACGGCCAATGATGTTCCCAAGCCAAAGAACCACGGCCATTATTACAGCCAAAGAACCACAGCCATTATTACAGCCAAAGAACCACGGCCATTATAACAGCCAATGATGTTCCGAAGCCCAAGAACCAAGGCAATTATAACAGCCAAAGAACCACGGCCATTATAACAGCCAAAGAACCACAGCCATTATAACAGCCAAAGAACCACGGCCATTATAACAGCCCTAGAACCAAGGCAATTATAACAGCCAAAGAACCACGGCCATTATAACAGCCAAAGAACCAC
>JACXGK010010728.1:0-17365 GCA_016801125.1 Novumbra hubbsi | reverse complement strand
GGGGCCCCTTGTGGATGGGGGCGCTAAGCAGCCGCTTAGTTGCTTATGCCTGGAGCCGGCGTGGCATAACAATACTTGTTTTATTAAAGTACTCACACCCCCCCCCCCCCAGAATTTACTGTGTAGTACTGTACCTCGGCAGCGTGCTTGATTCTGGTTTTGTTGCTTTGAAGATAGGCCCTGCAGTGCACCATTCCCTTCAGAATAAGAGATCCACTGCACATTTTTACCGATACTGTGGGCCTTTGAGCTGACTGGGGGCCTGCCTGAGGTAAATGACGCAAAAACAAATTGCACACACTGACTGAAAAACACACAAAGATGAATGAAAAGTAAAGCAAACTATTTTTTTTCAATTTACATGTTCTTGTCCTCATAAATTGATTTATTTAACACACGTCCGTTGTTCCCAGTCACAGGTTAATCCTAGTCCTGGATTTAAAATCATGATTACTGGAAAATATCAATGAGAATTACATTTTACTCCATTTTACTCCTAAACTAGGATGAATATCTGTGAATGGTTAACCACCCCCAACAGTAGAAAAATTGTTAAAACATCTAATGTCTTGCCTAAATGGACTGAGCCCATATTGGGAGATACAATCTCAAAATATCAAGGAGAGAATGTTGAAATAGAATGTAAGTTTGGATCAGCTGATCAAATGTGTCTCTGGGAGTTCAGGAAACGTATTTGGGTAAAACAAAATGTTCCAAATACTGTAATGAAACAAAAGACTGTGCAGTTTGATATTGCCTAGGCTGCAAACTAAATTGCATGTAGATTAATAACTAAGTAGTACTCCATGCAAAGGTCTGAAAAGTTGGTACAGTGAGGGTGATTTGGGGTCCCACAAATTTGGGAGCTACAAATATTTGCGAATAGTTATATCCCTTGAAAGTGAAAATTAAAACCCATTTAACCTTACAGCAATTACAGAGTCATAACTAAAGTTTAGAAAACCACCCACTTGCTGCCACTCAGGATACTAGCGACATAGACAATTACCGTCCTATATCTAAACAGTACTGCCTTACTAAAATCCCAAATCTATTAAAAACAAAGGCTTTAGTAAACATACAGGTGTGCTCCTTCTTACTTACAACATTAGTTGTTGAAGAAAATACCAAAGCATTTTTTAAGAAATCACTATAGAAATCACCTTTTTTAAGATATTCCCTATAGAGTAATTTCATTCAGTCAGTCTGAGATGTTGGGGATCTGGACAAACATCAGTTTTTTTAAATATTCTACATCCAACAATCAGGGTGTTAATCACAACTCCTTACACTCTCGCAGACCAAATTCTTCTGACCCCTGTTGGAGGAAGCAAAATAGATCTTTAGCTGTGCCTGGAAAATCATGGCGTCATAGTTATACGCCCCCCTTCAATAAGACTTGTCCGGATTTCTGAAAATCGTCCACCACAGGGGGTTATTAATCCACCTAGGGGGTGGTTGTGTATTCAGAAAGACCAATCCAAAAGTCTAATGAAACAATATTCTAATGCTTTTCTGTAGGACAAAGTAATTGTAACCAAATTGTAAAAGGTTAACTATTCCTGGGTGTTTTATGTATACCAATATAACCCTGAGGCACTGAAACTTTGTTTTATGCAAACACTTTTGGCAACATAATAACTAAGGGCATGTGTTATGGTAATAAAAGTAGATTCAACTGTATAAGTACTGAGGATTTTCCTGTGTTGAATCAGAGACTCTTTCTGGCTACTTTAGGTGGCTGTGAATTTGACTCTCCTTGCCAAGTCTTTTCTAATAAACTGTTAATTGTGCTAAAGTAAAGACGTTTTCTTTCTTACCAGACTAAATTATAATTCTAGACATATTAAAATTGCCATGATAGCATGACTGCTCCTAATTGAACTGACTTCATTTGTGACTGACTTTAAATTTTGAGTAAGTAAAAGAAGGGCTAAATTCTGGCTTTATTGGCAGAGGGTTATAGTGCATCCGGAACGTATTCACAGTGCTTCACTTTTTCCACCTTTTGTAATGTTACAGCCCTATTCGAAAATTGATTTAATATTTTTTCCCCCTCAAAATTCTACACACTACCCCATAATGACAAATTGTTAGATTTGCTAGGTACAGTGGAGAAAAATAATTAGATCCCCTGCCGATTTTGTACGTTTGTTCACGGACAAAGAAATTATCATTTATTCTGTTTCTCACGGTTCAAATAAACCTACCATTAAAATTATGGACTGATCATTACTTTGTTCGTAGGCAAACTGACGTTTTTCCTCCACTGTACAAGTATTTACAGCCTTTGCTCAATACTTTGTTGAAGCCTCAAGTCTTTTTGTGTATGATGCTACAAGCTTAGCACATTGTTGGAACACAGCCATTTTCAGATCTCTCCAGAGATGTTCAATTGGTTTCAAGTCTGGGCCACCCAAGAACATTCACAGAGTTGTCCCAAATTCAGTCCTTTGTTATCTTGACTGTGTGCTTAGGGTTGTTGTACTTTTGGAAGATGAACGGACTTCGCCCAAGTATGAGGTCCATAGCGCGGGTTTCCATCAAGGATGTCTCTGTACATTGCTGCATTTATCTTTCCCTCAATGCTGACTAGTCTCCCAGTTCCTGCCGCTGAAAGCTGGGAAGGCCATTACCAAGTTTTGTGCCTGGTTTCCTCCAGACATGACGCTTAACATTCAGGCTATTAACATTCTTTTTTCACATTATCATTATGTGTGTAGAATTTTGTGGGAAACAAAGGTATTTAATCCATTTTGGAATATGGCTGTAACATAACAAAATGTGGAAAGTGAAGCGCTGTGAATACTTTCCGGATGCACTGTATATGTGTATTTTGTTTCTGACAATTGTTACAGGCCACAACACCAAGGAATGGTACTTCGCTATTTTGTATTATACAGCTGGAATCAATTAGAGAGGGCCCAAGACACACAACAGTCTTGTGTGCGTTGAGCCAAGACTCTGAAAACAAGACATATAAGATTCGGACAAGCTGAAAGTTTGATCTAATATAAATATGCTGTTTGAATACATTTCAATAAGCACAGAGACATCTGGAAATAACAAGTAAAGAAAGATAGAAAGAAGACTGAACTCTTGGAAAGACACGTATTATATATTTTGTAAAAACACAACATGGAACACTTCTTCCCCTGACTTGGGTGCATTATTATTCTGCAAAAGTGCCAGAAGCTAACACTGTGCATGACACCTTTGACAGTGTTAGATTATAGTAATGCAATATAAATGCCTGCTTTCAGATTAGTGTGGAAACCTCTGTATTCAATCAATAACACCTCACAGGTCTTCAACTGGCAACTGTCAACGGTAAAGTGGTGACTCAGACTTGCTGGCCATCTACGCAAGGGGGCAAAGAAAAAGACATATCTCAAACTGGCCAATAAAAATAAATAATTAAAATGGGCAAAAGAGAAATGGGACAGATGGAAGATTTGAGAACAAAATTTGTGAGGAGGAGTGCTTAACACCATCTGAAGGTAATGTGATGGTCAAGGGGTGCTTTGGTGGTGGGAGATTTAAACAGGGTAAAAGGGATCTTGAAAAAGGCCATCACTCCATTTTGCAACAATATGCGATACCCTGTGGACAGAACTGGAATGGAGCCAATATCCCCCAACAGAACAATGACCTAAAGCACAACTCCAATCAATGCATAAAAAACGATTTAGTGAAAAAGCATAATAAATCATAAATTCCCACTAGACTAACCAATTCCAAAAAGAGATCACAGATGTGGATTACATTAGAGACTGCTGCAGTTGGGTAGGACTGCCTTCAGTTCTTTCACACCGTACTTATGGAAGAAACAGCAGTCAGACACTTTGGTGTCCCATGCCAAATGTAATGGAGAATCAACATGTTTTCTGAAATTGCTTCTGAATTGTATGTCTCTGTCTTGGAGGTCTTGAAATTAACTGTACAAGTAAACATACATAAATGTTAGGGACACAGTTCATCTTTTTGCAGTCCATGCAATGACAGATGACAAATCAAAAGAAAATGTTAACAGTTAATTAATGTTACTGGGCAAAAAAGTCATAGGGGAACTCTAGTGAATGTTACTGTCTTCCCAGGCTAAGCTGGATGACTATGCATACTGCAACAATAGCTCAAGTGTTTCACAAAAGTGACCTTCGTGAATGTGCAGAAAAAAACGTGCACCAAATCTGCCAGAAGGCCACATAGGAAGTGGAAGAATCAGAAAGCAAGTGGATGAGACCTTAACGCTCAGTCCTTGGGCCAATCATTAGTCATCATGAACACAACATCCCTAGCTGAAGGGTAGTGGTAGTGAAAAGCGTGAAAAGCTTGTGAAGGGCAAAAAAGATGATGTAAAGTACAGAGAAATCCTGGAAGAAACTTGCTTAAGTCTACAAAGCTTGAGACTTGGGAATAGATAAATCTTCCAATAGGACCCCAAACATACAGCCAAAGCGACACTGGAGTGGCTTAAAAACAAAAAGGTTTATTTTCTGGAGTGGCCTAAGCAAAACTCTCAGTTAATTGGACAATTTAGACCACCATCCACTATCATGGAGCTTGAGCTATTATGAATGGGCAAAAATAGCTGTGTCTAAATTAGGGCTGCAATAATCTGTCGATTACTACTTTGATTAATCGGACAGAAAAACTACATACATTTCAGAATTTAATCCAAGTGTTTTATTTACAATGCCTTTATTAAAACAACTATATGCAGTAGTTATAAAACAAATGTGCAAAAACTAAAGGGTATCATGATATTTACAAGACTATCCAGAGTATCATGAAGCCGATTGAAAGACTTTTGATAGATAATGTAATTGTTAATGGAAATTGTAATGCATTTAATTGCTGTGCTGAGCAAGATTGTCATCACAGTAATAATATGTTTTCTCTTTAAATGATCATGCATTAGTAGTGATCTAGTGCCACGGGAGTTCAATCTTGTAGATTTGGTTATTCAATACTTCACTGTTAAGAGGTCCTATACTTTACCATAACGTTTTTGGTCGTATGCAACTTCCCTTAAGAGAAACCTCCACCTTGTGCAACACATGTCACTAATCGATAGTGACATGTGTTGCCAACAATTATTATTATCGATGTTATACATTTGTTGTACTATTGATGTGCCACAACGTAGTTAAAAGGACTACTAAATCACAATACATTCTTACCATAGGAATTAGGATCTGTGCTTTAAGGGTCTGCTGAACAGGCTTTGCATTCTTTTTCTGAAAAAAAAAAAAGGATGCATTAGAAGCGGTAATGTTTTAATAAACAACACTGTGGCACCAAAAGAAACACTGCTTACCTGCCCTGACAATAATTCTGTCTCATCAGGTAAAATATTTCCATTGATGAGACAAAGGCCAAATTCAATCTGCTTTGCCCATTTTTTAAGTCCCTCCTGAAACAAAATTCAGTAAGCCAATTGACAACATTACTGTTTTTGCATGCATTTTCTCATACATTTGACTCCCTAACAATACCTTTATTTATATCTTACAATACATACAATAACTATATTTCTGTTTAGACAGGTTATGTCCTAAGAAATTATTTTTACAATTAAAGAATAATTCATAGCTTCAATAGAACTGATAGTACTATTAATGAAAATACCAAGTCAATAAACTCTGCTGAACCGAACCACACCTGGCTATTAAAATGTACTGTTCCTAAGCACTCAAATTGTCACAAAATGCTGACCAAAAAAAGGTGTTTATACGTAGCCTTATATTGGTGCTTTCACAATACATTGTCAAGTAATAACATTCCATGTATTAAGTACCAAAGCATTTACCTTCATGCACTTTTCCATATCCTGTGGCAAGACATGCATCTCTAACACAGGAATCAGCAGGTCTAGCCCCACTGAGCATGTTAACACTTGCCAGGAGGTACACACCCCCTGATACTTCCAATCAGCTGGCTTGGCAGAACTCTGAAATCACCCAACAGAATGCATAACACAAGAAGTATATGCAGGGCTGAATATAAATGTACCTGAGACATTATGCAGAGGAGCTTCAGGTCAAGTTTATGTCAAGATGCCACATACATTAACTCACCTTGGGATCTCGGATGTCAAATGTTCTGCAAACAGTTCTAAGAAAGTTTTTTGAGTTAAGTTCCAAAGCTAATTGTATTTGTTATATTAAAAATTGTATTAAGATTTGTATAACTAAAAACCAATGTTTCAAATTCATTTGTTTAGACTATTGCTAAAAAGTGGGAGTAAAACAGAATGCAATTTTCACCAATCAGTAGGAGGATACTTCCTGGTATTTGTGCATATGTGAAGCGTCACCTTTTCGGTTACATCTTCCTTTGTTAGACTCCAAAGACGTCCCTTGGAAATCTGCTTGTCCACTGCAAAGATTAACTTTAAAACACACAAGATATGAGAAAACTTCCTATCAATGTAGTTGAATGAATTGTATCTATTTTCAAATTATGTATCTCTCTCAAAGCCTTTTGTTTCATACCTGTCTCAATGTAGTTTGAGCCTCTTTGGAAAGCTCAGGTAGGGTAACAAGAAACACACCAAGAACAGACAAACCTCCTGGTAACATCCGAGAAACCTTCAGTATATGAGAAAAATCAGTTAACAGTACAGCACTACTTACAGTACTACTACTGCTTAAAGCAAAACAATTGTTTTGTAAACGAACTATAAGGCATGACATAAAGAAAAGGTTGCATTATTGTTATTTTTATTATATAACGATGTATTGATATACTTTAATAAAACAAGTTATTTCTATACTTGATGCATTGTTCTAAGATGTGTTATATTTGCCATGCCAGTCACACACCTGCTACTCACCATCATTACAATGATAATTTTAATGTGACTGGTTACACAAGTTACACAAATGTCAATGGAAGAATTAGTAGCCTATAGTAGCCTTATCTTATTTGCCATTACTTTATATATTCTGTATTTTTAATCACTGATATTAAATATAATTAGATTTGTTAAATAAATGTATTTATATTTGGTAAATACATGTATTTATATTTCGTATATGAAAAGATATTCAATGTTTTGGGACTGTTCGTCCATGTTTAACAGTTCGTAGCCTTTCTTCTCAGAAAATCTCTTTTATAGAAGAAATACTGGCATTGTAAATATGACAATATCCAAATTAAATCAAAATAAACTTGCATTTGAATTAGCACATTGTGAACCGAACTAACATTTGTCAGCATATCTGCTTAATTCTAATTTTCTACCTGTCTGGCATGTTCAGTGACCCACTCCACATCAAGGCGGTCCATTGAGATCCAACCTCTCCTACTTATAGAAGGGAAACTCTCTCCATCGGTGTTCCTCTGAGGTGTCCTTACAGCCAAGACCACAAAGTCTCTCTGGGGTGTACTCTGCCAGAAGGGACAAAGGTATCTTACTATGGGCTAGGGGCTTTTCCTAGCTATGTGACCTTAAGGCAAGGTCCTACATACAAAAATAACGATTTTTGCTCAGTTTGTCATGACATTGATTATTAACGAAAGTGTCCCTGACCTTTTCATAAGAAGTTGATTTCCAAATTAATCACAATTAACCTTACCTGGCCAATGAGAAGCCCCGTGACACAGGATGTACCAGGACTATCTGGTGCTTGGAGATTGGATAGATATTTCTCCACCATATTCTCCACTATGTAGGTTCTTCCCATTCTAAAAACGGAAATGGGGTGAGAAAACCTTGTTCCGTCATCAAGATTTTAATTAATGCTCTGCAACGTTGAAGTTGTTGCCATAACTAGATAACATTCTGAAGCTTTCAACATATTTTACAAAATAATGCTATAGAGCATTTAAAATAAGTATTATATTCTTAACTTGCCACAACAGGAATTAACTTCGATAGTTACCGCAATGTTAAAAAAGCTTGCTTTCTTTCCGCACAGCCAATCGTCATTAGCTAGTTCTCAGTGGATGTAACATGGTTATCGGCAAAAAAAAACTAGAAATGCCCTGAAGTTTGAGAGGTATCGAAATCGTACAGAAGTTTTATGAAGACATTATCCTCACGAATTGCTTGTTAAGTTACCTGAATGACGATAGTGTTTACTTCATAAAGCGGCCAGATGTGATTAGCGTTTTGTGAGCAACATTAAAAATAAAACTTCCGGGTCACGAACATTTGGAACATTTCAGAATAAAGGTATTACTTCAAAACAGGCACAAATTGAATCAATTAATTGTTTAAAATAATATACCTCTCAAAATATATAATATTCTATACTTGATGCATTGTTCTAAGCTGTGTTATATTTGCCATGCCAGTCACACACCTGCTACTCACCATCATTACAATGATAATTTTAATGTGACTGGTTACACAAGTTACACAAATGTCAATGGAAGAATGAGTAGCCTATAGTAGCCTTAGCTTATTTGCCATTACTATATATTCTGTATTTTTAATTACTGATATTTTGTAAATAAATATAATTATATTTGTTAAATACAAGTATTTATATTTTGTATATGAAAAGATATTCAATGTTTTGGGACTGTTCGTCCATGTTTAACAGTTCGTAGCCTTTCTTCTCAGAAAATCTCTTTTATAGAAGAAATACTGGCATTGTAAATATGACAATATCCAAATTAAATCAAAATAAACTTGCATTTGAATTAGCACATTGTGAACCAAACTAACATTTGTCAGCATATCTGCTTAATTCTCATTTTCTACCTGTCTGGCATGTTCAGTGACCCACTCCGCGGTCCAGTGAGATCCAACCTCTCCTACTTATAGAAGGGAAACTCTGTCCATCGGTGTTCATCTGAGGTGTCCTTACAGCCAAGACCACAAAGTCTCTCTGGGGTGTACTCTGCCAGAAGGGACAAAGGTATCTTACTATGGGCTAGGGGCTTTTCCTAGCTATTTTCCAGGGAGAAGTCATGGTATCATCTTAGGGAATAATGACCTCACCTTTTAGTGTTCTTTGTTTTCTAGTGTCCTTGTCAGTGCATATTTGATAATATTAACGCAATTAATGCATTTTAATACATTTATTGCTATTGATTATTAAAATATCACTTCTATAATACTATGTTTACTTAATTAATCATTAGTACATTATTTGGATATGTGAAACACAAAAAATACTCTATATATCCCTCCTCTGGGGCTCAAAGAGCCCCACACCAAAAAAACCTGTAAACAGTAGGCAAGGAGGAGAACTACTCCTAATATAAAGAGCTAAAATCAACTCCAACATATACAAAACAACTCCTCAGTCAACCCCTGCCACAGAGGTTAGGGCATGATCTCCCAAGGCATGATCAGTAGGGGAGACACTTTGTAGGGGCATTTGGGAAACTAAAGTCCTGGTCAAAAACGAGCAAATGAAAGGTACAACACAGTTGTAAACGCTTGAGGTGGGTCATCGCCTGCGTAAAGGAACCGTTAGGTGCAGTGTTGTTTGGTATAAATGTCCAACATTGGTCTCCAAACATATCACAGACGCCTCCCTTTTCTGCCAAGATCCAATCTAAAGCCTGTCGTTTTACTAGTGGCCTGGAGCTGCTCTCCCAAAGCTGTCAATGCATTGTCTGTGTGATTGATAAAAGGTTGCTGAATAAAATAAATGTCATTAATCCACTCTGTATTTTTTCCCATCGTAATCCATGGAAACAATGATTAAAATTCCGCACTGATTTCACTTATGGCCTTAAAAGCATAAGGAATACCCGGTCACATCAATAGTTACCTCTGGGTCTGGGGTATATGCTCTTTTTATTCTCTTTGTGACTTTGTTATTATTTAGGAAGGAAGTAGCGTCTCTCTTTGGTTGGAAACACGCTATAATAGTTACATCCTGAGCTACTCTAACCCTGGCACAAACTCCTGTCCACCCATAAGGCAAAACCGAATTTAGTTTCTTACCACCACACATCCAGAATATGTCTGCTATTGCCTGGTCTTGGACCAGGTATAAGTCAGTAATTATTTTACAACCTAAGAAAGTATCAAAATTGATGTTACCCTGTCTGTAGACTCACTCGTGCCTGCCATTTATTTTTGCTCCTGGAGTGGGCAAGGTTACTTCAGCTACCCTACCGCTAACTTTAACATTGAGAGTCCCACACTCAGAGGTTTTTGAAAAATGTTTACCCTTCATGGCGTTTTGGAGGTGAGTACTGCTTAACCATACTAGGTAGGTGACATAACATGACAAGTCTAATCCCTCCTCACCTATCTGCTCAACACAGTCATTCCAGAATTTGTTCTACGAGTACTACTATCATGCCGCCATGGCCTGTTACAGGGACATCATCACCTCCTCCAGTGGAGTCTGTATTCTCTCCTTTATCTATAGTGGGGAGCATCTCTAGAGGTTGCTCACTGTCTCCCTGTACAACCAGTCTATCCCCATCATACCCCCTTTCAATTGTCTGTTGTGTTGGCCCGTTTGGAAGCCAGTAAAAACAATTTCAAGAAACAAACCCTGCTTCCCACCTCTATGCATAATCACAATACGCCACTGTCCTTCCCCTTGGGTAACCTGAAGTGTACAATAACCAGCCAGACCACACCGCTAGACCACGACGGACATAATCCGCCCAGTTTTGGTACAAAGTGAACTTCACTTTGGTTTTTCTCGGAAAGTATTACATTAGATATTTACATGCTGTCGTCCACATATCAAAAAGTAAGGCATTTTAAATTCGTAAGTGAATGCTAATTGTTTGTTACATGTTTTTGTTGTGTTTGTTACATGTTTTTTATTGAAATAAAACATAGAAATAAAGCGTCATTTTATTCAGAAAATATTAACCAGTTCAAATGTATCTTTTAAAGGAGTGTATCTTCTAGAGGTTTTAGCTGTTAAATCTTGTATACTTTTATAATTCAACACACCGGCCAGAGGTAAATTGAGATCAGCCATGGTCTCAAGAAAAGGTTCCCATCCTATGTAGCTCTTCTGTCTTCGGATATCTTATGTGTGGCAGTTACACTTTTAACCAAGTGTATCATATTGGAACCTCTTTCGCTTTTGCCTTTAGTGATGATTTCGCCTTTCTTATTCCACGCAGCCCTGCCTTTCGACCCCTTGATCTTATCCATAATGTATATAAAAATGACGTGACGAAATATGCGCAAGTATGTCACTCATGACACCGTCTATAGCTGGCTCCAGCAGGCTCTTCGGAATAAGCTGTGTTTTATCATCAAGTCTAATATTTTCTGGTAGGGTTAGTGTTAAATGGCCCTTATTGTTTTAACAAAGACAAGTACCTTTGTAAGAGTTGTGGGTATTTCTTTGTCTTGTCATAAGGGTCAAGTCCTTTCGTGTCCAATACATCTTTCATATCATTATCCAGAATGCTTTCAGTCGTTTGTATAATATTTTCAGGACCTTGCTGCTTAAGTCTTTCCAACAGATGTTGCGGTACTAAATACATTTGAATAGACATATCAACTCCTGGATGAAATTAAACTTGAGATGAAAGGAACGACTATACTTAGTAGAGGTAGAATGAATCCCCCTTGCTGTGGTATGGTGCGTCTCTTTTTTTATACTGGTTCTTTTATCAGCAAATATCTTAATAGCAGCCTTTTGTCGCTTTATTTATTTTATTGTTCTTGGTTGAGTGGTATACGTCCTTTGATAATATTCAAAGCAATAGCACATAGGGTTAACATTTAATCTGAAGAACAATGTAACAATGCAGACTTGCGTTCATTAGGGTTGGCTACAACTAGGGCTTTCAAGAAGGGCAGGTGCCGTTTTAAACGGGACAACATTTTTGCTATTTCTTAGGGATGTAGACTGTAGGCCTCTCCCCGGGAATCAAACCAGTTCTGAGCCTTAAACATTCTGTTGTAAATAGGAAAATTGTTCTTTTGTGGCATCTTCATAGCTTTCCATAAAATAAGCTTTCCTCCCAAGATACATCTGCAAGGCTAAGGTGTTTATCTGGAGTTTGCCTCTCAGGGTTTTTAAACAAAAAACATGTAATTAGCGTTCAAGCTTATGGTTT
Source organism: Novumbra hubbsi (assembly GCA_016801125.1). Classification (NCBI taxonomy): domain Eukaryota; kingdom Metazoa; phylum Chordata; class Actinopteri; order Esociformes; family Umbridae; genus Novumbra; species Novumbra hubbsi. Next base: position 5,353 of record JACXGK010010728.1, on the reverse strand, counting down.
GGCTATTTTTACCCTGGTGAAACACATTTTGCACCAAATATATCACAGATAAGTTTCTATGGTGTGTGTACTGAGTAAAAGCTTTGACGATTTCAGGATGTTCACTGCCGGTAAATAACATGTCGTCCAAAACTAAAAGGTTTTTTCTTCTTAGTGGAAAGAGGTTATCATCATTCAATGAATCAGGTATTCCTTCAACAAACTTTATTTTAATTTTCTTCAACATTTCATAATACATGTTTTGATAACAGCTATAACACCACACAATATTATCAAATTTCTGACTTAACACATGTTCAGAATTTTCTGAAACATTATTTACAAAACAAGTTATTCCAGAGCTGAAAGGTCCAGCAATCAGAGCAGAAAATGGTAATTGTAACCTTGAAACAAAACTTTCTACAGAGTCCATCTTAGCTAATCAGAACCCAAAAGGGCAAGGTTGTACAGTCTGACAAAAGTCTGACCTTTTTTTCCCTGACAATTCTATTGTAGGATGTAAAGATTTCCTCACTAGTCTTTTATGTCTTTTATGTACCCCTCAACCAAACATGTAATCGAATCCTGTGGCCTTAATCAAGTCAAAGTCGTTTTGTGGCAAGTCAAAACCTCTATGTATGATTACAAGATTACCCAGAGGAAAGGGGTGGGAATAAAGGGACGTAGGGGATAACGTGGGGATAAAGGGATGTAAAATCACTATACTCTACCGTCTAACCCTCTTGGGCTGTAGGTCAGAGCATTGGTACTCTCTGGGTTCCAAGGGTTCTGGCACAGCAGTTAGTCATTAGTCATAAAAGCTTGAACACTAGGGTCTGTCTTTTTCATCTCAGACTACTCGTGCTCCCACATCACCTTTACTTTTAGACCATAATTGTTCTGTAAGGATTTCAACTTGTCTTTTCTGTCAAAGCACACTTTTCCTGGGGAAAAGAACAGGAGTTACAACCATGAAAGAAGCAGCCATTGAATTCAAAAGCCGCGGGTACACCGCCTATGACTACATAACCATCTAAATGATAGGGACTAAACTGATTTACACCACCCTTCAAGGCACGCTGAATAAAGATATTTTCTGTCTCAGCCATATACTCCAACCATTGTATCAAGCTACTAGAATAGGCCTTGTACTGCCTTCTGTAGTTATCTGGGTGTAAGGAACCGGGCGAGACGGGAGGGGGGTTGGAGGATCCAAGCGCACGACGTGAAGGTTTGGGAATGAGTAGGTGGTGCCGATATGATGGAGGCTCGTACGGAACGAGCAGAGAGGAGTGCATGTAGAGTGGAGAGGGAGCTCAGATTAAACGAGCCGAACGGTCAAAATAGGCAAATGGCTGGAAAGCCGAGAAAACTTGGTGCGCAATAATAGCGAGCCAAAAATGTGTAGCGTTTGCGTAGAGCTTCGCATAACACGTTATTGAACTGGCACTGAGGAGTGAATGAAGGGAACTTAAATAGGGGTGCTGATGAGGGAACGAGGAACAGGTGTGAGTGGTTGGGAGTGTGCTTGGTGACTGGTGCTTGTGAAACAAGGTGTAATAGCTGCCACCGGCCGCTAGAGGGTGTGGCAGAGCCAGGACCCAGTCAGGTCAGGGCGGAACCCTGACACTGGGGAGAGAATAGCTATAGAATCCAGGGGTAAAAACTTTGTACGGTAGGTTTTCATAGATGCTGATACGGCTCAAAGGGTCAATACCAGCATCACTGATTACCTCTCTGAATTTGAAACCCCCTTCACGCAGGATAACAACATAATTGTCACAATACATTGCCATTTCTTTATGAAAATCAAACGTCTCAAGACGTATTGTTTCATACCAAGTCATAAGCTTTTCTCACTCTTTGACTGACATTTGATCTGCTCCATACATTTCAGTCCCAGGGTATGTAGTAGTTGAGATCCTGCTCAGAGCATGAAAAATGAGGAACCCATCCTTTAATACTAGGAGCACCAGAGCGGGCAAATTTTACCCAGTGAAGAGGGAAAAAAATTATATCTTCCCTCTTGATCAAATTCCAGGACCCTGCTTTTTGACTTTTCCTAAATATGTGTGTTTTATCACCCAGTATTTTAATATTTTCAAAATCACACAGAGAAAAGCTGATTTAAGACTATTTCATTTCTGTTCAATGTTAAATTGCGCATTCTGCCATTTTTATTCCTGCATTCCATGGTTGCAATTCTCTTTTCTATCAGCAGATGTCGCAAAGGCGACATCTGCTGATAGATATACGAGTCTTCTGTTATTTAGAAAAAATGTATCTTTAAAGTGTATAAATATATGTTATATAGTGGTATAACACTAGAAGCTCCGAGCCATTGTTACCCCCCTAAAGCGCTGTTTGGGCAAAATTTGCCCATGAGTCTTGTGAAATATTAAATGTTTCTTCATTGGTGGTTTAGCTTAATATTCTACTGTTGTACTGTTGTACAGTGTGAAATATGTAATGATATTTTAGTTATGGGTAAGTTTAATATTATACGGATGAAGTAGACATTATAGTTGTCCAAGGCGACTCAATCCCGAGATTGAGGCAAGGACACTGTGCTCAGTAGAACACGCTATCTGACACAGAACTTAAACACGCACATACTGATACTGATTGTGAGCCCAGGAGCGAGAGGAACAGAACAAGCCAAAACATCGCACTCAAGGTCGCCAGATGGCCCACTCCTAGACAACGAGAGCCACACAACAGAACACACATACACCTGAGTCATGTTTAGTGTGGAATCTTTTAGTTAAGATTAGATGTGTGTGTGCTATGAGAAACAAACGGTGCCGGTAGGGCGTATACTCTGAAATTAACCAGCCGAGGGTGTAAATGTTAATAAGTACATTCCAGAGGTAGGACTATAAATCAAGGGATTAGAGGCAAGGACATAGAATGTATAGGAAGACAGGTTTATGGCCTTTTAGCTGGACCCACAGTTGCAGACAAGGAGGAGGATGGAAACAAGAGCTAGCCAAGGTCAGATCTACTGGCGCCAGCCTACCCCCTCAACTGCCTTCTTCGTCGGCCTCCGAGGCCATCAGAGGGCCCCACGGATAGAGATGGGGTCTGCAGGAGGGGACACGCCCACCCAGGAAGCGCGCTCAGCAATTTCTATACAATGACTGAGTGGGGAATAGGCTACATAAAATGTGTCCGATGTGAACGGACTTCAGATCTTCCTAGCTGTATTTTGGGGAACGATCTCCAGATATATCTGTAATAAAAGGCGTTTACTTTGGAAATAGTTGACCGTGTGGACATTCTCTGATTCAGGACCTGGGGGAAGTAGTTTGAATTCTACATTAGTGAGGTCTTCATGAGTCATGTTTAGTGAGGTCTTCTGTAAGAAACAGGGTGGGGGGATACTGTCCATATAAACAAGGTCCTCAGATCTTTTGTTTTTGCTCTTGCTAGAGGGTGGAATCTGATCTCCGGGTATATATATTTATATTAATAAAGACGATGGCTTTTTGGAAGACTTTTATTGTGTGATCATTCTCTGATTCGGACTCGGGGAAGTCACCTGACTTCTACAAAATGGGGGCTCGACCATTTGTTCAGGCCAATTGACCAAACCAGAGCCTCCGGAAGTTCCGAACTATTTTCAGCCTGGCAACTTAAAAAGGTAAGCAGAACCTGTTTTTAAAACAAATTCTGTGTATTGGCCATATTCAAATTTTGAAAAATCGTTTGAGAACAGTACGGAGAGTGTAAATTAAAGTCTGCATGGGTAATAACGGCCAAATAGGAATAGCGCTGGGTTCAAGGCCCCAGGTTAGAGGCCTGATACGAAGGGGCGGCTTCGTATCGAATTGGAGGTTCAAGGCCTGATACGAAGGGGCGGCTTCGTATCGAATTAGTGGTTCAAGGCCTGATACGAAGGGGCGGCTTCGTATCGAATTGGAGGTTCAAGGCCTGATGCGAGGCGGCGACCTCGTATCGAATTTAGAGGTTAAAGGCCAGGAGACTTAATCTCCGAACTGTCCTTGAAGGTGGCGGGTCCATCTGTCGGTTGACGGGCCGGCAGACCCGGCGGTGCGGCGACGCCGTTAGGAGGCGCTAGGTGCAAGTCCTGAGAAACCTTTTTTTGGGGTTGGAGGCCCGTAGTGAATACGCTGCAAATCACCAGTATAGCTTAAGTATAGTTTTGTTGGGTTAGAGGCCCGTAGTAAAGACCAGTATAATTTTATAGTGTGTTGGGAGTGGAGACCCAACATTAAAACTCCAGACGATATTGTGTAATTATATATTGTGGTACCTGTGCAGTGAATTGTGTGTCTTGTTTCAGTATGAGTGCTGTTAGGTGTACCAGCTACACGTGGTATTTCAGACCCGTGTTGCTGGATTTGTTTTCACAGTGCTTGAGGCACGTAAGATAAGATTTAACCTTGGTCGTAGTTTTCAGAGTAAAGGCTGGTTGAAGGGTTTCACTGCTGTGTGGTTTACTTCCTTGAACTTATCACAGAACTAGATAGGGCCCAGAGAGGGAAGAATCTCCAAAATAGGTAGGATGGAATTAGGAGTCTGTTAATGAATAATATAGGGTGTGGTAGTAAGGGATAAATTAAGTGTGTAACATGGCAGGCCACCCATGTTTGGTTAGAATCTAGGATAGACCCCATATTACAGGGAATTCGTTTACATAAACACACCCCACACATAGTCAGATCTCATTAGAGGCTTTCATGGTTAGACTCTGCAAGAGGAAGAAATAGGTGGTTGATGGTTTAGAGGTGAAATAGTATTCATCATACACAAACACACACACACAGACACTCACACACTCACTCACATTCACTCACACACTCTCTCACTCACACACATACACCCACACTCTCTCACTCACACACATACTCACACACTCTCACTCACACACATACTCACACACTCTCTCACACACACACATACTCACACACACATACTCACACACTTGCTCAGTCACACCTTTTGAAAGAAGTGGGTGAAGTTGACCTTTGACGGGCCTACACAATGTCATACACACACACGCACACAGACAGGCAGAGGAGGAGGCCGGGGATGGAGTGTGGTCCTAGGTAACAGTAAAGAATACAGAGGTTAGTTAAGGGTAATTGATATAGCACAAATTTGTAGAACAAGCATAAAACTGCATTCTGAATATCAGAAATTGGAGCTAAAATATTACAGTTTTTTACAGTCGCTAGGACACATTTCCCAATACTCAGGTCACTTTTTCAAAACTCTTCACACAGTGAGCACAACAGAAGTATATGTGGGCTAAACTGAGGATCAATTATCATTGCTTTGGCACAAAATGCATTCAATGACTACATCTTTCAAATTACATTAATTCTTTTGTCACTTCGACACAACAACC
>JACXGK010010727.1:0-17371 GCA_016801125.1 Novumbra hubbsi | reverse complement strand
AAAAAACGTACATTGATAGGTATCTTAATTTATTCGCATGCGTTTATTTAATCACAGCGCATTTATTTTGACAGCCCTAGTTTACAGCGTTTGGAGTACGGGTTAGGTTAAGGGTTTGGGTTAGGTTAAGGGTTCGGGTTAGGTTAAGGGTTCGGGTTAGGTTAAGGTTTCGGGTTAGGATAAGCATGTGCTTATGTGCTCAAGCTTCTGTGTGGCTGACAACTCCTTTTCACAAGCGTGCACGCACTCTCACACACACACACACACAGGCTGACAACTCTAACTGAAGGCCATGTGCTCCGAGAGTAATTGAAAGTGAGCAGGAGGGGATATGAATCCAATAGCAGCTGTCAATCTAGCGGCTGCCTCTGTGGTGATAGCTACTGACCGCGCCGCGGCATGCCCCTCCACCGGCATAACACATCAACAGCATGTTGCTAAGACCGTACAACTAGCGTGTCCCTTTTCCCTTAGCCGAAAGACCCACACACGCGCGCACACACACACACAGCCCAGCATCTCCAGTCCGTCCTTGCTCACAGCGGCAGCTATTTACCGCCATATACCTCCACTCCCATCTTTAGGTGAAGTCAAGGTTACGGCAATCTTCCCTTGGCTGGTGCCTCTCCGCGGAGCTTGTTTGCCCGCCCGGCCCGGTGTATTCTCCTAATCTTCCTCTCAATGGGCTGTGAATAATTGAGGCCAACCAGTCAGTCGGTGAGCCTTTGCTTCACGGACACGGCGGCTCGCTGCTTCTCTCCCGCCCTCCGCTCTTGCTGACGGAGACGTGCACACCGGGGAGGGGGGGTTGTCTTGCTCCCGCCTCCTTTCTCGGATTTGCATACCGGCTGTCTCCTTGTATCCTCTGCTCTCTCCTCTGGGTCGATAAACTCCTGCCGTGCTCACCTCCTCAAACTCAAGCCTCTCCTCCTCCGCCATGCTCCTTTCCCGGGCCAGGGGGTTTGTTCTTTACAGGGGCGAGGCGGTATGGATTTTTTCCATTTCTAATCCTGGGCTTCAGTTGTTTCCTGAGGAGTACAGGAACAGTCCATACGGCGTTATAGACTACCCGGTCCCCGAGGGTCGCCCTGGAATGTCTGGCCCTGAAGTGAGCCTTGGACACCCTAAAATATTAGGGTGTCCAGATGTTCCCTTCTCATTGTTTCAGATGCAGAGCTTCCAAGGGGGAGGGCATTGTGAGTCGGCTTTTCCTACCTTTTTACACCCCAACAGGAATCGTGTTTGCTCTCATAATTTTTTTTTTTTGGTCTGCCCGAGTAACAGTAAATAATGACAGGTCTGCTAATGATAAAACGGGTGGCTAATTTACTGGTTGATTTTCACTGGTAAAAGCAAACATGTCGTAGAAGCCACATACTGTATACTTACATCCCTGGTATATGGAGGAAAGGGGGGTACTTACCAGGCTCCTATTCAAAGGTTTGTGTGAGCTAGGCCAAACGTAATGTGTGTAAACCAGGTAATGGTTATCCGGAGTGCAGAGTGTAAAGAAAAGCGTCACTTTTCACAAATGGGTCCTTCTTGCACTTAATAATTGATATGAGTGACCATTGCTTCTATCCTCAAGCAAACATTCAGTTATGGAGACCGTGTGAGAGAATGTTTATTTACTGGCCCAACCCAATGTATCCAGTGATCAAGTGGATGCTGCAAAATATAGAACCACTGCTCTGGGCTGCAGGGTCTATGATTGGTTGGGCCAGTAACCAAAAGGTTGGTTGATCGAAACCCTGAACTGTCGAATGGTCTGTCACCTAATCCTAATTGGTCCTGGGTCGCTGTCAATAACAGTTTAGCTCTGGTTCTGACCTCTCTGGAGGTCGTGGGTTATATAAAAAACACATTTCCATTTCACACATACTCAGTTGTGATACTTATACGAGTGGGCGGAAAAGGAAAAATATGAGCGGCGCTATTTATTAACATGGTTTTGTCGAAGGTATTTATTATTTTAAACGACGGGTCCTTTTTTGTCATTTCCAGTCCAGGCGTTACGCCACTGTAGCATGAAAGGACTGGGAGCACAAATCTAACAAGCACCTTGTTTTGGTGCTTTGAATACTGCTGCTGATTATCTGTAGAATTACATCATTCTGTCAAAACATTTTAACAAATTATCATTTATATAATTCAACCCATCATCACCACAAATTGGCATTCTTATTGTTTTATCCTTGTGAGGACAGGAAAACTAGAAATGAATGTGCCCATATACCTTGTCTCGGAATTTAACACTAATCCTTACCCCAAGCATGATAACCTTACCTTCGTGCCAGAACCTCATTTTGTCCAAACTCCTAAACCTAAACACTTAACAAGGAAGCCCACATGGACAAACATACAAGAACCGATGGCTCATTCATTTAAATAAATATAAATTATGCTGTATGCTGCATTAAATTGAGACTAGAACAATCCATGCATACATTAAAAGCATTTAATTGTCTAAACAATGACCTGCCTTCTACAGTAAGAGGCAGTTTTACAGGTGGTTGCTAGTGTGTTGTTACTAGTGTTTTCCGAATCTAACGCCAGGCTCTGATTTCTCTCCTCTCCCTCTGCTCCTCTGTTGTGATCTGTCTTGGGGCAGTGTTCCTTCACTCCATCCTTGCTGCTTCTCCTTCATTTTGAACGTTGTGTACAGGACGTGAAGGATGTCCGACATGTCATGAATAAAGACATGCCACTTCATGGGCGTAATTCCAATCTTTTTCAAAGCACGTCCTACGCGTTAGGCTAAATGCTTTGCTCTTTCGGAAAAGCCATTTCTAGTCGAGGCACCTAACGCACACAAGCTGATTCAAACAATGAGATTACTGTAAGTAGCTAGTAGGTTAAATCACATCACCACCACCTGGCTTGCAATTTTTTTTAAGGTGTGTGTGATCCATGTCTGTGGTATCACTTTTCACAGTCTGTTTGAAGTTCAGCTTGCCTTGGCTTTGTATCTATCTCTGTATTTTGAAATACCCATTTGCGTATTTCTTGACCAACGTCTAGAGGATTCATCACAGTTTGAATGTGAAGAACCTATTAAGGATCTTCTAATAACCTTATTGTTTTAGAATGTAGCCAGCTAGCCACAAGCATGAGAAATTTTGTTAGGATGAGTACAAAGACAGGAGACAGATATTTATTGGTAAATAATGGTGAGTAAGTGCTTTTAAATGTATAAAGTAAAAGTCTTCCTCTTGCGTTGTACTTTTATAATTATGTGTCCTTATTTAAATTAGTTAACATTCTTTGTGTCTGTGGCAACAGTTAGTTCAACATGCTTCTATTTACTTTTGTTGAGCGACATTGAAATCGTAAAGCAGTTTTACGTTTCTGCTTCATGTTTGACGTTGGATATATTTGTTGACATTTACATTAACTGTCGTAATGCGAGCAAGGTTTTCCTGAATCTATACGAAAGATTCTGTACTATTGACATTGCTGATTACCTTTTGGAATAATGTGGTATGGATTCTAATTCTCATGGGTTCTTGAGAGATGTACAAACCTCGGATAGCCTGCTTGGTGCTACATAAGTCTATGTGTAAAAAATAGATACATATTTAATGCTGTAGGTACTTTGTTAATCTGATGACAATTCGAAATAACAAATTAACAGGAATAACATGTTTACGGGTGGTCATAAAAAGATGTTTCATAAAGCCAAACCTTTACCAAGACTTGGGTCCTGGTTCTATCCAAAACCTTTTACTACCTTGAGTCATAAAAAGTTCCCCTAAGAACCTAAGTGTAGTTGGAAATATAAACCATGAACTATCATCTCTAACTTCTACTAAATCCTTCTCCCTTTTGTCTAATGATTCGGCTTCTTCAACTGAATCTTCTCCCTCTGCATATTCTATCCACATTCAATTGATTTCACGGGTCCCTTGCCCCTCTGAATTCCTCGGTGCATGAACCTCCTATTCCACGTTGTCCAGATTAAATTCTCCCAATAATTATGTCCATTCATCCGATAATGTACCCCCTTGACCCCAGCCCTTCCTCTCTATCCTGACCATCTCTGTCTCTCTCTCGGTCTCTCTTCTTCCAGTCCTCACTTCCCCCATGAATGAACTCAATCATGTTCACTGGCTTGATGCCCTCTGACTCTAGGATGGCCAGTGTTGCTCCTCTCCCCAAGAAACTCATCACCCACTGGTCATTTCCCTCAAAAGTCAGTTTTAGTGGAAACCCATTACTGGTGGGAAATGTGCACAGTTCTTATGCATTTTCTAATACTTGGGTGAAGGTATTTCACCAGTTGGATGGGAACCAACTAATGTGCTGGAAGAAGTGTGCTCTATGTGTTACACACCCTTGTGATTTTTATACTTTTCTTCTTGAGGCTAATAATTCTATTTCATACACTTGATTACACATTTCTTCTGATATAATATAACAACATGACTTCATTACAATGCCATTGATAAAGCATGTATCTCCATCCTAAGAAATGTCTTCAAACCTGTGCAATCAGGTTGAGTTGTTTGTGTAGTTAATGAGGTATCTCTCTCTCTCTGTAAAACTGAGAATATTCAAGAGCAAACAAACATAATTACACTCATAACACAATGCCTCACAGCAATACACTACTTAAGCTTATGACAGCTGGGATCAGAGCTGAACTTGAGGAGGAGTGAATGAGGGAAGAGGATGATGGGAGAGAGAGTTTTGACAGACTCCTTGTTATGATATCCGAGACTGTACAACCCCAACAGCAAAATGTGTGAACGGTGCATGTCAAACATTAATGTAAATATAATCTACGTGTCTATTTGCCTTTGTCCCAATGTTGTTAAATTAATTGATTTATTAATTGGTGTTACTATTTTCCTTTTGTTTTTTTCAATTAAAAAATATACACAGCTCAAAACAATCAAGGCAACACCTATTCATCACAGTATGACAAATGTCAGGGATATCAATCTGTCCAGTTTGGAAACATAAGCGATTGTGAATCAATCCCCAGACCTGAATTCAATTAAGAATGTCTGGGACGTAATGGATGGAGGCATCCAACGCCGCCAGGTAGCGCCCCAGACTATCCAGGAGCTCACTGATGCCCTGATCCAGGTCTGGGAGGAGGTCCCACAGGACACCACCACCTGTCTCATCAGGAGCGCTGTCGGGAGTGCATACAGTACAGGCACACGTGAGCCATACACACTACCGAGACACATTATGGGTTGATGAAATTCACGCAAACTGGAACAGCCTGGGATCTCTGTTGTTTACGGGAGCACCTTTAAATTGAATTAAAATAAGAGATGCAGGTGTATTTGCAGGTAGAACGGTGAGTCTTGACTAAGCTGTAGGAAGTATTTATAAAGCTCTGTGACCTATACTCCCAGTGCCAACACTCTCATAATCCTGCCAAAGGTGAGGAGATATTATATGTCCAAACTCATACATTGTTGAGGACCACCCAACACTGGCTGAAAGCATGTCCTAGATGAATTCAGCAATATTTTTCTACTGTCTATTTCCAACATATACAGTATGCATTTCGTCTGGCAGAAAGAAGACCCCTTGGAAAGCTCTTTGAGTTGGCCTACTGTATATTTTATTCGGAACGTCTTGGTTTCAGTGGACTCTCAAACAGTGCTTTGAAATTATTTTCATCGCACACAAACCTTGGCATAGATGTTTTTTCTCTAGTTCATTTTTTTCTTGGCTCACTCAAATGTTATCTTATTTCCGTAATCAAACTGCTCCTCTGAATCATGGAAAGTAATTTTAGTTAAGTCACACAAATACAGTTGGACAGTAAGCCTATATTAAGTTAACATCCGCTTTTTTTTGCTTCTTTCACTTGAAACAAAGCTTAACATCTGCTTCAGCCTTCTTTTAAACAAATGATCCATGTTGAAGTTATACAGAGTTACATTTAGTTATGTGTATTTCATTGGCAATGGCTTTGATTTGGCACCAAACTGACAAACCAAAATGAACAAGGCAGGGGGTTGATGATGTAACTGTATTTTCTTTGCAGTCGGCCGAATCATTGTGAGAACAAGGTCTGAATTCTGCTTGCAAATTAGCACCTCGGAGCTCAATCCAAGTTGTCAGGACTGTGTGCGCGTTTCTTGACGCATACTGATTCCAGTTAAGACTACCTGGTTGATTGAATGCTGTACATTGACTGTCCCAAGTCCACTGGAGGCTCCTATGATGAAGTACAGTCTTAATCACAACTTAGATCATCACAAAGTCGGGGGAGAACAAACCGGGTCAAAGTAAAAAGTAAACTGCGAAAGTGAACAGACAAAGAATTAAATGAAATACAAGAGACAACTGAAAGTTTAGGACTACTCATGCTCATGTTTTTGCTATACAGACATGGCTATGTAGCTTAAGTATACTGCAGACCATTGCAATAGCTTTCAGCTGGACACTAACTCATGTTTGGTCATAGAAAAACAGACTTTTTAACTAGTGTACCTTAAAAGAAAAGGCATAGTATGTTTGCATGAGGCTTCGGTGCAGTTCATGGATAAGTGTTGATGCCGGTGTATCATTCTTCTAATTGTTTATTATTACTGTTTAGGCTTGTTAGTTAGTCATGGGAATACTTAATACATTGGTTGATTTTCACCAAGTTGACTGTAGCCCTCACCGCCACTGCCCAATACACAAACATACACCTACAAGCACACACATGGACAGGTCTTCGTTAATTGCTGTCCCACTGATTGATGTATCACAGAAAAAGGGGGGTTGGGGGGGGGGATAGACCCCCACACATCCATTACACCCACTCCTTCTGTCTCTGCATAAGTGGCATCTAACATGGACGTCAACACCCAACCCATACGCACACATCCACCACACAATGAAGTAGGCACAGAACCAGTTTAGTTTAAGGCTAGAACTGAAGTTCATCTGGATAAGGTTGCATGTGTTTCAGGCAGTGTCTCTTGTTTTCATCCTGTGGCCAGTCAAGGGGGTTACAATTGAGATTGAGAAACAGCTTTGTCGAATATTTCATTATGGTTTGCTTAATCTATAACATTCTTTGGGAATATGTATAGTAAAACGTGTCTGTTTTAAAATTCAATAATCGAGGTTGCTAGATTCGCTTTTGCATTTCTAAATGTGTATTGCTTGAGTCTACATATCTGGTTGTTAAATGTATTTTATATTATGCTATGGGACTGCTGATTTGTGTGCTGTCTACCATAGGCTACTTCGGAATGGGGAAAAAACGTTTTAAAATTCCATTGGATATGTCCTGAGGCAATTGTAGTTCTCCAACTGGAGAATACGGGTTGTAATTAGCGAGTTAATAAAGATCAATGCAGTATTTGAATCTGCCAGCCGGACACTGCTGCTCAAGCATCTGCACGGTCTTCTCACACTCTTCTGTGAAGTCGCTTGAGGAAACATATTTTGGGGGGAGTTAGTTGTGACGCAATCCACCGAGAGCGCAGAGCAGGGAGACGGAAAGTCGCGTCTGTAGTCAGTTATCAGCCGCTGTGAAGGGGCAAGCCGGAAGAACAGAGCGCGAAGATCGGGGATGTTGACGCCGATATATATTATTATCGTTATCATCCCAAATGGACAACTTTATTGAAATCCATATTAGATTTTCCAATTGATACGGAAACCTTAACATCGCAGAGGGTGTATTGCGTATTTTGTTCATTTTGTGTGTGTATTTTCCGAGAGAGACCCACAGGTCGGAGCGCATCTCTTCCAACTCGAAAAACGAGAATATTTCGTGATCTACAAGCACAGCTAGACAAGACGACAGTTGACCGTATCCACGGAACGAGTTCGTTGTTAGTGATCTAAGATATCTTCGTGCGTAAAATGGCAAGGAAGCAATCCGGCTCAAACTAAAAGGATTTAGCCCAAGTGCATAGCGACATGGTGGTGCTTCCTCCACGGGAGTGTTGTGGAACATGCACCGGATGAGAGTGATCAGGTCACCGATTTACAGTTTCAGCGCGCAGCAGTCGGAGAGAGGTAGCGGAGAAAGAAAGCTGATGGTGAGCCTGTCGTGGCCAAGCCAAGAATGCGCGGAGGAGAAATTGTCGTGGCAATGCCAGCACTTCAAACGATGGGGGTTTAACGGCCCCGTTTGATATTGAGGAACCCCACGATTCCATTTTTAACCCAGCACTGAATCCTGTCCACGGGCGGGATCTGATCTCTTCCTCCAATATTTAACTGGTTGTCTTAACGGAATCACTCTTTCATTCGCCCCGTTTATATTTAAAACGGACTACGGGGAATTCTTCTTATTCTACACCTGCTGTGTCCATTTTGAGTTTTTTTTAGTTGAGAGAAGCATTGCGCTGCGTTTGAGCAGAATGGAAGACCGTGTGTGTCTCTGAAGACTGCTGGCTACTCTCCCCGGTTGTTTGAATTGAGCTGTTGCCACTCGCCAGCCAGGATGCAGCTTATCAGAGTTGCGTGGGCTTTAGCGGGAGCGGCAATCTGTTGTTTTGTTATTCTCCTCATCCACTCACGCTTGCTCAAAGAAGGTAACAGCCGCTTATGTTAAGATATTTTCATGTTACAAACCAATGTCTTCACGTCGCATTCATGTAGCGCGTCTCATTCACTGTCCGTCATGTATGAAATGTCACATGCCCAAATTGCATCAGATAGCTTACGGAAGAGCCTGGGCCGGAATGCGTCTTTTGCGCTCGTGCGTAATCATTGCCTTGCTGTCAACCTGCTGTATTTTACCCCAAAGCCGCAAAATACAATTCGATATTACGAATATCTATTTATTCGATGAATATGACACATTCCTTGATTAGAATTCATCACCAGCAATGTTTTTTTTATCCGTTATTATCATTACCAAGTTAATAAGACCATGAGCCAATCTTATTGATCCAGTGTTATTATAATTATTGTTGGATAATTTTGTATTCATGCTTTAGACGTAACACACGATTAATACATTCATACTGTAACTTATTTATGTGTGGCATACCTTTTAAATACATAATGTGATTTACAGTTGAGTTCTTCAATAGGTGGCACTAGAGTCTAGGTTTAGGGTAACGCCGAGGTCAAACCCTTATTATTTCCTTCGATTAGCCTGCTGTGATTGTATTTATTCTAGCGCATGCCACAGCTCCTGCATACAGTCCAACTATATGTTATGCTGAAACTAGCTACAGATCTCAGGCGGGCCTTCTCTAATGCTTCATTATAGTCGTTAGTGTTGGGTTGCATCAATGTCCTTTTTACATCAGAGAGCCATTAGGACTGATTTATAAACTTTTTTTCCAAAATGTCTTTGTCTTCCAGAAATATTTGTGCATATATGTAGCATCAGCATAAAGGAAATGTATTTACTTACAGGCACCGTCGTTTAGTTGTAGCGCCTTGAAATACTGTAGGTATATAATGCTTGCATTCAGTCCTAACCCATTTCTTGCCCCATCAAGCTGGTAGAAATCTAGTGACGGTATATAGAAAGCTATGTTGGCAAGATTTCCCCTTGCTAGAGCTTTAGACAGATCTGCTATGCAAAACCTGCCATGCCTTTTCCCGTCATCACTGGCATGAGGCTAGGGGCAAATGAGCACTGCTTTTGTGTGTGGGTGTGTGTGGGTGGAAGGCAGCCGGTTCATGCCTTTCTGCTGGGGTAAAATGCTCCAACGTGGTGCGGCTCCTCCTCTCCTGGCCTCACTCTGGTGCCCGGCACTGCCAGTGAAAAGGCAGGTCAGCCGGAAACGAATGGTATCTCTCTCCACGGCAAATCCACGCCACACGGTTGGAAGAGGGCAGTTCTTTTGTGCCCAAGCGTGAAATACTTTTTCGGTCCGATTTCTTTTTGCCGATCAAGTGGAGGTCAGGGCAATGCAAATTTCAGAGTACCTGCCACCTAATCCACGTCCTACCCAGTACATGTAAACCAGGCTCCACAATTCTTCCATGGCTGTCATTTGTGCCATGTGCTTTGTACATATGCAGTGCAGATCTTATGCCTCGTGGTTAATTACTCTATTATTATTATTATTATACTCTGGGATTGTGGGCAAGGCCATAATGTTTCAGGGTGGAACACAGCATTTCGTGAATATCATTCACTGCCTTTCTACAGTGCTAAAAGAGCAAATTGGCTAGCAAACATGACTGTTATAATCTTCGTTAGATAAATAAGAGCTATAGGATAGGAAATCGGCCCTGTAATTGCTCATTGAAATCCGGAAAGACGGGATGGATATAATGGAAACTAGCCAAAAGTAGCCAAGGTCAAACATATATATATATATATATATATATATATAGCGGGAGATGTAATCAAATCCAAATGACTGCATCAAATACCATCTATCAGGGCCAAAATAATACAAAGGCTTTCGCAGTACAGTTGTACATTATTTTGCTCGTACAATTACAACTTTTTTATATTCCCGTGAAACAGTCTCAGTCAAAACTCCACATCTCTATGGTCTTTGTGTGTGAGCCGTTAACCAGTGGAGAAGAGAAACATTCTTTCTAAATGAAACAAATGAGGGAATATTTCATTTGAATGTCTCTGCGTGACCGACGCTTACAGTAGCTTTGCACGCAGACAGCCTATGGCTCATTGCTAGAACACTGTGGGGACCATCTCATTAGCATTCCGCCACGCTGGGGGCCGTCTGAGGGACAGAGTCATTTTGTTGCCAATGACAGCAGCCTGACATTTCAATGTAAATACAAGGTAACACATATCAGCGCGTTGGACGCTCTTGAGATAGCCACAGGGTGTCAGGAAAGGGTATCTCTGGTAGCGCAATGTTGCAGGCATTTGGGGGGGGGGCGTCAAGCATAATAGGAGACCGCATTGCATGAGTTGACGGATGAGTTGAAGGATGAGGCGAGGAGGAATTGGGAGTGTGACATTATTATTTTCCTGTGACAGATGACCGAGTTATCCTTCGTTTAACCCATGAATCCCTGGGAACCGGTGCACGTTTGTACTGGAACAATTTCTGGGTTAATTTCTGACTTGGGTTGTCGTGCGATACATACATTTTGACAGTCCTCTTTTTGTAGACCACCGTTGAGAAATGGAAGCCTTCAGCGACAGTGGGACCTCAGTTATGGGGGATATTCACTAATGGTGAATGCCAGGAACAAGGTTGCAATGCCAGAAACAAGAAATGGGGATACAAGGAACCAGAATATGTTTGTTGATATGATGGATGGTGATATAAGGAACCAGGTTAGATGTGTGGTGATATAAGGAACCAGGTTAGTTGTGTGGTTATATGGGGAACCAGGTTAGATGTGTGGTGATATAAGGAACCAGGTTAGATGTGTGGTGATATAAGGAACCATGTTAGATCTGTGGTAATATAAGGAACCATGTTCGATGTGTGGTGATATAAGGAACCATGTTAGATGTGTGGTGATATGGAGAACCATGTTAGATGTGTGGTGATATGGAGAACCAGGTTAGATGTGTGGTGATATGGAGAACCAGGTTAGATGTGTGGTGATATGGAGAACCAGGTTAGATGTGTGGTGATATGGTGAACAAGGTTAGATGTGTGGTGATATGGAGAACCAGGTTAGATGTGTGGTGATATAAGGAACCATGTTAGATGTGTGGTGATATGGAGAACCAGGTTAGATGTGGGGTGATATGGAGGATCAGGTTAGATGTGTGGTGCTTTGGGATACCAGATGGATGGTGCTATTACCATTGATGAGGTATATTATGATCAATTCCTCTACATTTTTAATAATATCTGAAGCCACATGCTGAACCGTTTAAAATGTTTGACTTCCAGGTTTGTCAGAGGGATGTCACCCTCTAGAAGGTTGGTTTCTCTATATGAGCCCTACAGTAATGTGTGCTGTAGTGTATGAGCTGTAGTGTAATTGCCATGGCAACCCTAGTCATGTGGATTACAAACATCGATGGCAATTTTATTCACCACCGTTGCTCTTGCTCACAAGGATACTTAAATGTACAGAAAGAGAGCTGATTTTCCCTTGAGCACTGTATCGCTTAAGGCTAACATGACATTAAGAAAATACCTGCTTTAAGCATGCCAGTAATTCAAACACACACAAAGATGCCAATAGGATCTCACGGTTATTGTACTGTATGGGTAAATCCCTTTTTCTGTACTACATTTATAGGTGAGTGGAACCCCAAACCATGGATTAGTGGTTGAATAGACACGAGCTATCTGGAATTCCTAATAATAAGGATTTAACAATAAACCGTGAAATTTGTAGAAAAACCAGGTCATAAGCATCAAACATTTATCCAGCCACAATTCATAGGAAACAGACCTGGATGGTTATGTTCTTGTAACTTGCAGCATCTTTTGCACCATATTTCCTTTGGGCTGTATTGATCGTTGTTTGTTGGCTCCCTGGGATAGTAAAATGCCTGTGCTGGAAACGACTGAGACTAATGTAAGCTGCCTGTGCAGTTATGGGGTTAGGTATAGGGTTGTGTTTTATTAGGCAAGTGTGTTGTGCCTCGCCCCTTGGCTCTGTCATCATCGGGTCTGTCTGTCCCCAGTGAATAGCACATAGCCCTCACATGCATCAAATAACTTCATTAGTGGCAGCTTATCCCTGGGGCAAATCCTCAACCTCAACTCGAATCCCCGTGTGCCTGAACACGCCTAGGCCTCAGATCAGTGTTGAGGGGCAGCGAGGGCTCCCCTTTCCCCACGTAGCCTGGGTCCTGGTTAAAGACCGGGAAGAGGGAGGAGGATCTGGTCAGGTCAGCGCTTTCCTCCAGGGGCGGAAACCAGGCTGGGATCCCTTTTCCCCTGCTGCATTGGCAACCTGTCAATCATTATCATTTCTCAAGGAGACCCGCTGTTTGGTTCCTCGTAAATAATCCAAATCATCAGTGATAGTGTAGCGGAACCATAAGTCTTCATCTCCCGTCGGTGGAGGAGGGAGAACATATGTGGCACACGCAGGTATACACACACACACACACACACACACAGTGGTTTCTGGAGCACAAACAGTCGCATGGATGCACACACACACACACACACACACACACAGAATATGTTGACTCATGTTCAGTATGGATTGTAGATGCAGCAGAAAACGTCCAACACATTGGAAGGCAGTGTGGTGCGGAACCATACTATGTGTGTGTGTGTGTATGTGTGTGTGTCCAAGCGTAATTGTGTGTGTTTCAGACCCCAGTCAATCATTGTTGACCAGCTCGAGCAGATCCTACTCCCACATTAAAATGTAGGTAGTCCACCTTTGATGATTGAAATGCATATTGCACAGCATGATTCAGTTGTTAGAAAGTATAGATTATGTTATTGTGTGCTAGTCAAAGTACTCCCGTTATTGTATTAAAACCTCAAGGCAATATATTGTCCGATTGCACTTCTACTGACATGTTGTCTTGTGTGAGATTTGTTTGTAGAATGTTCTGTCTAAAGGCTCTTGGAAGTCCACTCCACTAGAGTAAATACAATTTATATTTTACTAGAAATAGAGACTTGCTCTAAGAACAAAGGTTCCATTTAGAATTAAAAAAGGGTTATGTCACTTGCTTCATATATTAAATTGAAATAATAATACCATTTAATTTTTCTTATATGCCAACAATGTTTAGAAAATATGTTCCTGTGGCTAGGAAGGCGTTGTTTTGCTTAAATAATGTCCCGTGTCAGTCTTGTCACCAATAGTGACCAGTTTATAGACAGAATAGTATCTGTTTTACTTTTCCTGGAAAAAAAGAAGTAAAAACCCACGTTTTTTCTTCAAGAGTTCTGCGTAGAACCCCAAATAATATTTTATTGTTGCGGTCTCAGATTCGTTATTGTTGCCTGGCCTGTCAAATGGTGTCATTGAAAAAAAAAAAAAATTGTTTCATGGCAAAACGAGCTCCATCTCATTCATGTCACCATTCTTCCTTCTTCCTCCTCCTTCCTCCTCATCTTCTCCAGTAATCCTCAGCTTTTTATTTCCTATTGAGGGAACTAAGAAAATTCTGGGGCGACACAAAGAATATCTTAACCCATTCAGTGTCACTTTCCCTTAGCTCTGCATTATTTGAATAGATTGCCTGCTAAATCCACTTCCATCCTGACATAAAGACAGTGGAAGTAAAGCCATAACGGGAGGAAATCCATATTCATCTGTCAGGTAATCTCATTCTGGGCTTCAGGCAGACGGTCAGGCGGGTGATCGGTCATGCGACTGTGTCGCCCAAATCATAATACAGTGATTGAAGTCAACTTATTTAACCCCTTCATCGGCTGTCGGGGTTGGAAAATGTGATAAGGCTGAGAGTGGTTCAAAAGCCCCAGTGTCATCGGTGTAATTATGTTGTCCCGTGTAATTTGATCATCTCACGTTGGGCCTGGCGGTGCCGGAAGGACTGCATCCAGCGCTGGGACCGTACGCAGGAATGGAGGTTCAGCGCTGGCTTACCGCGTGGAAGCCTCTTTCACAACTGTATTAGTGCATCGTACTCTGACACTACACCCCCCCCCGCCATACATGGCAGACAGCCCAATTAACCCCGTCCCCCTCTGACGCAGTCATTTGTTGGATGTCAGGTCGCGGCTACATATAGAGACACGCTGGCCCTCACAACCCCGTCAGGGCACACGGGATGGAAAGGCCGGAACCGCTTAATGAATAGGCAGGCCGGGCTGGTTAAAGCGGACTCGCAAATACGGGGGGGGACCTTCTCTTAGCTGCCACCTGAAGATGGACGACTGCTGCTGGAATTTCGAGTCGTGTAGCACCTGCATTTGTGTGTGTGGGGGGGGGGGGGGGGGGGGGGGGGGGGGGGGGGGGGGGGGGGGGGGGTTGGGAGAACTTCGTCTTTTCGGTAACGATATTTGTACAGCCAAGGAATTGCGCCGGCTTCGCACATTCTGCCTTGCTGATCGGACAATAAACGACACCCTGTGTTTCTCCGCGAAGCCCGGGGATCATATCACACCGAGTGAGATGAGAACACTAGGCTGCCTGGTTGCAGGCTTGGAGAATGGCGTTGCTTAAATCAAACCGAAAGGGGGGAAACGCTCGAGTGGCGGTGCTGTCATAGCGGCTTACCTCAAGCGTGCGTTACTGCAGAGTCCCAGCGCAGCTCGCTATGCTAACTAACAGCTCGCTGCAGAGGGGTGGGCCAGTAAACACACCTGTACCTGTGTGTCCACTCTCATCTCCAGCTCAGAATAACCTCTATTCAGGCCACACGCACGCAGGCACACATGAACACACAAACAAACACACACACACACACACACACATACATACATACATACAGACGCATGCACTAAATAATCTCAAATGCAATCAAATATTTAATAGGCTCGCAATAACCAAAATGTAGAATTAATGAATGTGCTTGCACTTCATAAAAGACTGTGACAAAGAGATGAAATGGTTGTGTTAGAATTCACTTCTGTCAACAGACCGTGTCCACAATGCCCTGCATTGCTTCTTAACGGTTATCAAACTGGATGTGACATCTCATTATTTTCCATTGCACTATGAACCTCTGTGCACAAATGCTTTGATTGCACTGCGGCACAATCTGTTTGTGAAGACTCACCAAAGATATGTTTCCTCTCCTGTATCCGCTGGATTCATGACGCAATGCGAAACCGCATGGCGATTGTTTATCCCACGTGACTCTGACTGGTAGAGACTGAGGTCTCTTAAGGGGAGTGTCATCAAAGATTCAGGAAGTCAGAAAAAGTGGACAGGATAAAAAGACATCTGCTTCTAGTTGCTGTATGTCAGTAGCAGGCACACTAATGCCCTCGACCCCCCAGATATAGAACAGACAGATTGACTGGCAGACAGACAGACTGATGGAATGATAGACAAACACTCAGACACAGCAGAAGGCTGCCAGGCCTGGCAGGAAAACCAAAACAAACCACACACACACACACACACACACACAACTAAACATCCGCAATCACCCCTTTCCCACACACACACTCTGACATAAATAGCCAGGCCTGATGAGACAGCAGAACCTTCCCTCTCCCTGCCTCACCCTAATCGCTTGTGATCGGAGAGCTACACAGAGTGTTCGGCCCAGGTGTAACCACTTGAGCAAATTGCCTCATTAATTGATGGACTCCAACCCATTGTGGTTTCGTCCCAGCATGCAGTGCGAGAAGGCGAGAGGTTGCTGCCAGTCGAGGGAAGGGAATCTGTCAGAGTCTAATGAAATAATTGGCACAAATGGTTCCACGCGGGCTCTCCGCTTTGTATTGTCCCTCCTCCCATCAGTACACATAACCGACCGCTCGGCTGAGGAAACCCGATGGGCCGAGCGGCTGCTTGTGAGAGAGCCAGCGAACTGCGGAGTAGCGCGGGGTTGGCTAATGACTAAACCGACTGACCGCAGGCAGACCGCGACCCGGAGGACAAGGGGTCCGGTGGACTGAGACGGGACGAGGAAACACGTTGCCTCAGGTCGGCCTTCCAGTCGAGGCCCTCGTCGTGTACTGGCGTGGCGAGTCTTCGACCCGACCCCTTGGTCTCTACTGATGCTTAGAAACGCCGGAGAATAAAATATGAAAGGCTAGTGGGTAAAGAGAGAGGGGTGTTTACTGGAAGAGTGTGAGAGAAGGCGGTTGTACCTGGTGTTCCCTTGTGCTACTGCTTCCTGAAATAAACACTTTTTGGACAGTTGCCATGGTGACTTGTCCTTATAAGTAAAAGGTTTTAGGATAATGATAGGAGATCAAATTTGTAAATGGGCTTGTCATCATACGAGAGCAATATCATGAAAGAGGAAAGCAAGAGGTAAAATTGTTGAAGCAAAACGTGTATTATCATGTCATGGAAGCAATCAAAATCCAGGAGGCCAGTCAGTAAAGCATAGGCCTGCTTTAAAAGCCCCTGCTGTCTGAACACAAGTGTTTAGCTATGGCCAAGGTCTGTTCGAGAGCCATGGAAGAGACATTGATGTTTCCTGACAGACCACAGCCATGCACTACCCCAGAGTTTTAAAGCAATGCTGTGTGTGTGAGTGTATGTAGTGGACATATTACTGTGTCGTTTTTAAAGCGCGCTTGTGTGTTAGTGTGGTAAACCTATTTCTGTCTCTGCCTGTGTTTTGTGAGAGAGTGTGTGTGTTTTTACTTAGCAAGCTTCTTTCTCTATCTTTTTATGTGGGGGTCAGTGTGATAAGAAGGATTCTGCTTGTGTGTGTGTGTGTGTGTAGGGGGGGAGTGGGCGGGCTGTTGATGGCAGATGATGAGGAAGACGAGTGTGTACATGGCAGGTGATTGTGTGTTTGAGGACATGGCAGGTGAGTGTGTGTTTTTGGACGTGGCAGGTGAGTGTGTGTATGTGTGTGTGGACGTGGCAGGTGAGTGTGTGTGTATGTGTGTGTGGACGTGGCAGGTGAGTGTGTGTG
>JACXGK010010726.1:0-17368 GCA_016801125.1 Novumbra hubbsi | reverse complement strand
CCACTAAACAGCAGATGTAGAAGCAGAGGGTTACCAGGAACCACTAAACAGCAGATGTAGAAGCAGAGGGTTACCAGGAACCACTAAACAGCAGATGTAGAAGCAGAGGGTTACCAGGAACCACTAAACAGCAGATGTAGAAGCAGAGGGTTACCAGGTACCACTAAATAGCAGATGTAGAAGCAGAGGGTTACCAGGAACCACTAAATAGAGAGACAACCATTCAGCACCACTGGGTTCCATTCACTGTAATTACCTCTGCAGTGCTTCAGTTAACTACAAGAACGCAATTGGGTGACCCACCTCCTCATCCCCGTCCTGGGTTTCGGCTACAGGGCCGTTGTGAGCTTCCTGGAAGAGGATTTTCTTCATCTTGCGGTACTGAAGGTTGTCCAGCTCCCGCACTGCAACCTTGGTTCTCAGGATCAGGTCCATCAGGACCGATTGAGGCCGCTCCCGCTGAACAAACGCATGCTAACATAGACGGGGGGGCGAAGAGGTCAGTAGTTGTTTACTGGCTGGAGGGTGTCGAATATTCCTGTTCCTTTAAAGGTGAACTCATGAATATAAACGATATATGCAAAGTCTTACCTTTAGAAGTTCCTCAGAGTTGGGCCTGTCTTGGGGACATTTCTGGAGGCAAGAATCTACAAAATTCCTAAAGTAATCGGTCCTAAAGTGCAAGATGGGAACAAGAAAGAAGACTTGGTTTCATTCACACCACAAAATACTTAAGGGAAATATGTATTTTCCTGCAGAATACATCAACTGAGACGACATTAGACGACTTACCATTCACTTGACTGCAGTGCAGGGCTTTCATTCTGAGCTATATGGTATAAGGCACTCATCGCATTCATATTAAACAGTGGAGGTTTTCTCTCCGCTAAAGACAAAAA
This sequence comes from Novumbra hubbsi, assembly GCA_016801125.1. Lineage (NCBI taxonomy): Eukaryota > Metazoa > Chordata > Actinopteri > Esociformes > Umbridae > Novumbra > Novumbra hubbsi. The sequence continues at coordinate 16,469 of JACXGK010010726.1, read as the reverse complement.
CCAGGAGCAAGAGGTTACCAGGATCCACTAACAGTTAAACAAAGAGCAGTAGGGAGGAAGTATAGATACAGGGGCATTTGAACCATTTAGTCATTAAGCAGACCTTCAGTGACATTAAAGAATCATGGAAAAAAACACAAAATGTATAATTTATTATTTAAACCATTATTGGGGTGGGAAAAAGACTACTTCACAGGGCAGATATTGTTTTGAAATAGGAAGACATGACAGCAGTTAAACAGAATATCAAGTCTAGAGTTAAACTATACCAGAGTAAAAGACAAGAGAGTTTACCTAATTCAATGCAGGTTATTCCCAAAGACCAGATGTCAATCTTCCCATCATACTGACCCTCATCCATAGCCAGGATTACCTCTGGGGCCATCCTGAGCAAACACAGCATTTTTAATGACCGGTACAAATGCACAGCCTTCAGGTTGATTGAAAACACATCTAAATTGTTGGATCATGTTATAAGTTGACAGTAATCTATTGCAGATCAATGAGGCAAAGAATACAGCATCTAAGTCATACTTACAGGGTTTCAGCAAGTTAAATGTAATAATGCTACTTCAAATTCAATTTAAGACCAATTTCACAACACCCCATCTACACCGTTGATGGAGTAGAAAGCCTACTGCAATAACGTTAATGGCTGATAGGACCCAACAGAACCAAGACATGCTGGCCGTTTTGTTGGATGCTTTTCACATGTTTTTTGGTTGTTTTTGTTTCTTACACTTCATATGGGATTCCACAGTTGTGCCAAGTTTAAAAAACACAGTGGGCTTCGTTTTCTTTCCCTTTAACAGATGGCAACCATGCAGCAAATTGTATATTGTATAACCACTTCTGATTGAATTTGCACTTTCCCATGGTACCTGTGAGAAGTTTGACAGCCAACCTCTTTTTATGTAGATACATAAATTACAGAGCTATCTACCAAATAAACAATGGTGTTGGGAAAAAAGCAGCCAACCGCCAGGAGTGTCTAGCTGCCATTAAACATTCTGAATGAAATCGTGGTTCCTCTGATTGTGACAAACTTTAAGGCCTTTGATTTCAGATAAATAATGTAAGAAGAGAAATTACATGGGAAGGTTTGTGAGATGCATGTGTAATTGAGGTACACTAATATAGTAAAGGACAAGAGACCCCAAAGCCTATGAATGCCCCCTAGTTTTCATACTCAACAGTACCAACAGAAACCGGGTCAGAGGCCTGCACTAGAACAGTGGTTCACAACTCTCTCCTGGGGACCCCTGTCATGTTGTAGCCCTAAACTAGCTCCCCTAAAACCAGCAGTTAAGGGCTAGAGGATTAACTAAGGAGATGGTTCGGGTGTGCTAGCACTAAAATACATCTAATACATGAACCGGCTGGTGGGGCTTATGAACCATTGCAATTAAGGGGAACGCCAAAGCTGAATTGTTCCTTGTATTTGAAACACAATTTATATTGTATATTGAGTTGAAATGTTGACTTCTTACCAATATGGCGTCCCCACAAACGAGTTGGCTGGAGAGACGATAGAGGCAGAACCAAAATCTGCAAGCTTCACTTGGCCAGGCTCGGTCAGCAAAACGTTCCCTGCCTTGATATCTCTGTTAAACAGAGTGAGATAGACAGGCGGAGTGAGACAGACAGGCAAAAAGAGACAGACAGGCAGAAAGAGACAGACAGGCAGAGAGAAACAGACAGACAAACAGGCAGAGAGAAACAGACAGGCAGAAAGAAACAGACAAACATGCAAAGAGAGAAGAGTGAGACAAAGAGACAGACGGGAAAGGTGAGGGATAGGGATTTGAATCAAGCTCATGGCATTACAGCTTTGTTCCACGAGCACACACCCTTCCTAAGGGCACAATACAGTCATCCAGCAAGTCCACACATATAGGTACAAGCACTACCCACCGGTGAATCATGTTGTGGGAATGAAGATAAGCTAACCCCTGAAGAGCACCGTGAGTAATTGCTGCGATTTCCATTTCTTGTAGAGGTTTCTTATGAACTAAACAAGATGCAGAGAGAACGAAAGAGTGCTGCAAATCATGGGGAAAGAACAAAAAAGGAAACAAGTAGTCATCACTGTGTCATAAAAACTACCATCTTACCTTCCAGGACGTCTGAGGCAGATCCTAGACAATACTCCATCACCAGCTACACAGACAGAAAGCATTCAGATGAGTGAAAGAAGACGTGCAGTGTTAAATAATACAGTTCATGTTCTCTCCTATGGTTTACATTGTTTTTTTATATATATAAATACTCTTACCCAGGCAGTGTGTTCTCGCAGGTAACATCCCTTGTACTCTATGCTGTTTGGATGCTGTATTCTCTGCAAAAACTTCACCTCTTTGATTATGTCTTGCCATTTCTAAGAGGTAAAAACAGGGAAGCAACATATGATTGGATATCCTTTAAACCGCATGTTAAAAAACATATCCAATTAGTTGATGAACAGCAGCAACATATAGAATTTTGTTTTTAGCGCTGCGTTATTCTATTATCAGGAGAGGTTTTGGGGTAAGATGGTCTATAACAAAGTAGGGAATTTGAACAGTTTCAGAAAATGGAATTCCAATGTTTTAGTAGCTTCAAGGCGACGCTGGCTCCATAGTGTTAGGACAGTCTAGCACTCACTATGTAGATCTACTGCCAAGTTGTTCAGTCAGCAAACCCGCCAGTGGGATGTGTGGCAATTTGCTCAAATGTATTTTTTTCTGACCAACCTCTCTCTTATCTCTCAATAAACCATTCAGACAATTCAGAAAGGCTGCTGGCATAGGGGGGTTGTCAAATAGTTTTTTTATGTCTCCAACTGCGGCCCGTGGATTCTTCCTTGCCTCCCGTACCATGTACCTCACTGTGCGTGTAGATAAGAAGCACTAAATCCCCTATCTGCCAGCTTTACCGTTGTTCCACTGGTTTTGAACTGATTAAATTGCATATTTAGCTATTTTCAGATGTTTTCTGTATCCACTGCATAATTTAGGATGCCACAGCATTTTGAGATCCAGTAAATCTTTGGAGCACACAAAATGCTGCTAGAGTTAATTACAGGCATGCACGCAATATCTACGGTTGTATTACAGATAAAGCCTGAACAGCAATGTGAATCTAACTGAAGTCAGCTAGCTTTAGAAAACCCTGAGTGCATTAAGCTTCCTTGGTATACCCTTCTGGTAACTGAAATAATGTTTTTAGATGTTTGGTGTCTTTCTGTATGTCAAATCTACGTCCTAAAATAGACACTCATTACCTCGTTGGATTGCTTTCCACTGTAAGACATCTTCTTGATGGCCACCACTTCAGTGGTCCGCACATCTCGTGCCTGCGGGAAAACACAAATACAAAGTCAACTCGGTGCTCCATTTTTAACCGGTCTAAATACAACCACAGGTGCGTGTGTGTGTGTGTGTGTGTGTCTTCAGTGCAGTCATGTCTTAACAACACTCACAAAGTAGACAGCCCCAAAGCTGCCATGTCCAATCTCTCGCAGGTCTGAGTAGAGTTTCTCAGGGTCCTCCTTGAAGAAGAGCTCAGCAACATCGGGGTCCTTGAGGCTCCCCGCCCGGCTGGCGTTGGGCATGCTGAGGGGGGGACGTACCAGAGCCACTGCCGCCGCCAGGGATTATGGGCCACAGCGACGTGACGGCCCCCACCAACGGCTCATCTACAGGACAGCGGCCTCATGCGTGAACACACCTGTGGGGGCCGCAGACAGAACCGACATACACACACACAATATACACATATGTATCATCGGGTTAGAGTGCGTCGGGGGGTGAAAGGTGATAGGAATTCTCCTCTCTGTGTTCAAAACCATCGGAGGGTTTTCTGGATAAAAATGGGGCTCAGGTTGTAGGTGTGGCGCGTTGAAGAAGTGGGGGTAGATTGTTTGGGGGGGAGCATTTTATTTGGACTGGGATATAGTGAAACACGGTGGAAATTTTTTCTGCAGGAAAAGCATCTGGCCAGATTCCAAATCAGGCTGCAGTAGTAGACCATACGCACAGGAGGCAGCGGCTAAGACTGACGGGCCAGACCACGTGTCGTTCCAGAAAACGTCCCCATGCAGAACAATGTCAATGTGGTGTCCCAGAGTCCTGCATTTGGAAGCAATCTGGGTAGCCCCATAAACGCATGCCATTTTATTGCACAGTTTGTTTTAAACGACCTATACCTAATGGGCGCTTAATAACCCATTTGAGCACAAGGGCAAACAAGTCAGTCATCAGACTTCGCATCCCTGAGTTCTGGGTCTCTGGGTAAGCCCAGGAACACATGACATTGTGGGCGTCACTGATCTTACATTCCCTTGCACGCTTTTCCCTGGCTGTCCCCAGGCCTAACTGCAAACCTTCAACCACTCACTCAATCCCCTGTTGTAGTTTATACCTGGTACCAATTCTTCCATTAACTCAAATATAACCTGAAAAACCTGCAGTTTCTCAATTCCGGTCACAAGACCTAGAACTTACTCAGAGTTAAGTAAAGGTTCTTTGACTGGCAAGTAACCTTAAGATACAGCTTTGCTTGACGCATGTGTATTTTATATATATATATATTATTTCTGTAACACATCGCTAAACTGTAAGAGACCTAGAACACCAGCAGGATGACTGTACTAGGCTGTGTTGAAGGGGCTCAGATGGCAATGGGGTGGGGTCTTTTTCAGGACGCAGAGGCATTCGTGCCCGACGTCAGTGCGTTGCGAAACAAAACAGTATTTATACGACTTGAATGTTAATTATCTATGCAGTAAAAAGCCAACATGAGGATGCCCTGGGCTGAGAAAAACCTCCACTTTGCCTGCACGGGAAGCTTCGACCCACGGATATGGAGATGGCCGAGCAAAAACACAGTCATGACTATTCTTTATTATTGCTTGTTTCAAGCAGAAAGGTGCAGTGCATGGACAGACAGCCTGCCAGACGTGTTGTAGAGTAGATCCGAGACACAACACGAGTGCAGTGTTCCCATAAAGGTTTCATCAGGCCTAAGTAGCGTCATAAATGGTCAAACACATTTTCTTGAATGAAAAAGAAACAAAACAGTGCTCTGCTTTCAACTTGGTTGCTCAGTTCAGCAGCCCCTGCCGATGACGCACAGCACTAGGCTGCTCCAGTCAGGTGATGTGAAAGAACCTAGTGTGCCGGTCTCGGCCAGCCCATTACACAGCGCTGTGAGCATCCCCGGCTGCTCCAGGACAGCTAATAATCAGGGTGAGGGATGGGCTCACATGCCAGTGAGGTAATCATGAGCTTTGGACGGAGGCCGGTTATGGCTCTGGTTCCATTCTGGCAAACAAAGTAGGAAGACATCAGTCTCCCGTTTCCATAGAAACAAAAACCACGATATAAATTGCCAGGGGGCTGTATCCTGGCTGACAGACAGGGTTCCTTCCCTTCTTGACACCCACTCGCATCACCGTTTTGGCAGAAAGACATGCTGAAGCAAAGACAATTCCTCACAAAATGAAAATTCAACGTCACAAGACAATAGCAGGCTTTACAGCAGTAAGAAAAACACTAAAATAGCAAGATGGTAAACATATGATATACACCATCTCAGTCCTCTGATGAAAACAACCCAGATGAAGAAAAACTGCGGATACCTCAGTATGTCACTACTTGCGTGCCGATCCGAAACATTTCTCGCTGACTCATACACATGTCCGCCTGTGATCGATGGCCATCACAGAGGAAAGATGACAGAGACTCGCCAGCTCAGACGATCAGCTGGAAAGTGCACAGGCACACAGAACAACACATCTACCTCCTCGACATCGGTCACAAGACTGCTCCTCTCCCCCTGGACCGGGGAGAAACAGCCAGCCACAGTCCAGCCAGAACAGGCATGCGTCTTTTGTCAGACAACAGTCACCACCCCGCTGCCACAGCGCCCAAATAAAGGCTTGGTAACAATGGGCTACTGGGACTATTGGTGGCGGCATTGTTGTCCACTACATTGTTGTTCATAAACGAGCCTTGTTATGGTGGCCCCTCCCATGACGACGAGGCACGTGAGAGCACTGACAGCCATGGCAACAGACACCTTTAAAGACACACTACATCCTCCCACTTGCACACTTCAAAGCAGCTGGAGGACAGCGGAGCTGGGGGTCTGGACAACCCGCTGGGGGTCTGGACAACCCGCTGGGGGTCTGGACAACCCGCTGCGTGCTCTCACTGCATTTCTCAGCATATTCTGTTGGTGCTGCGGGGAAGGGGGCCTGATCAGCAAATACTGATACCAACAAATTCTCCTGTGACATTCCACATTCCGCACCTTATGCAAATCACTGGTACCGGAGCACTGGAATTAATGACAGCAAAAGGAAGTGCTGTAGAAGTGACCGGAGATATCTACCAGAGTGCAGTATACGATTGGAATAGCAGATGGTGTAGTGAGCGAAGATACTGTATGGGTAGGCCTAAAATTAAATTACATTTTAGGAGTGTAAAAGTCAAAGAGATTTGTTTTAAAGGGAGCCTTACTGACAAACCGGGGGAGAGTTTGGTAAAACAATCAGAAAGCCCTATTAAAACCTCTCGGCCACCATTCTACTCATGCACTGGTAATTAAGCATGTTTAGGAATTATAATTGTATTGTTGAAAAGAATACAGTACAATACCTACACAAACATGACATAAAAATATGAGATATTTTGGCCAAATTGGCACTTGTGAATAATAATAATAGAAATAATATTTAAAATTAAGAAAATAAGCATTTGTGCTAGTTATCTTTTGGTCTGGTTTTCCACTCTAGATGGATTTTGATAGCCTAGACCAGTGGTATTCAACTCTGGACCTTGAAGCCAGTTCCACAAATTTATTTTTCATTCCAACCCTAATTAGTCTTTTTTAGACACGGGATACCAGGTGCAATTTATAATCAGCAGGCTCTGGACCTCGTAGGGTAAGAGTTGAATACCCCTGGCCTAGACAAATGTTTACCTAAGCCTAGGGTCTTTGGTCTTAGGGAGATACAAGCCTAAATGGGGCTGCCCTGCCTGGTTCTCTCAAATTTAAAGTGAAAGATATATCTACAGCGCACTTTCCCAAACAAAAAAGGCAGCATACTAAACTGCACTCAATAGGCCAAGACTGCTTACTAAATCAGCTAACAAAATCAATGTGTTCATCACAATGTAAAATTCACACAAGGTTTCTAAACTCTTTCTGCTGGACAGACACCCAAAGCACATTTGACTCACTGAGATTTCATATTTAGCCAGCATCTTGTTTAAAAATGTTGTTCTAATTAAAGTAAGCAATTTGTTGCTTTAGACTTTAACTACTAGCCTAGCCGTTTTGACCATGTGAATATAAATTGATAAGCAGTTATTTAATGACTTGGAAAGGAGGCTCTTTAAAGTAAATAATTTGGTCGGAGGTTTTTTCCTGCCATTGAAACTTTGTAAACAGAATAAAAAGTAAAAAAATGCATTAAGCCTGGCTTCACAAAACAATATTACTCAATTAGAAACTAGGCAAACATGTTGGATTACGATCATCTCCCCGGCAGAGCTGAAATGTGCGGTCAGTGGGCGGCTTCTCAAGAGTATCCTCTCCATTAACTTGGCAAATCAATCAAGTACTGATGGCATTTCATTAAGGCGTCCCTCAGAGCATTAGTCTGGTCTCAAGACCCCTTTTTGAGTGTCTTGGTTATATTTCTACTCGGTTTTGACTTGGTGTTGGACAATGAGTACTTGTAAATTAGTTTGTTGCATTTATGAAATTATGGAACAAGAATAAAGACAACTCTTGACATTCTACTTATGTTATATCAATACCAAATTCTCTTGGCATGTGTAAGTCTATTGAGGTCCATTAAATAGACAAATGCAGTTCGATATGGATCTTCCTTGACTTTTCTTTTTTTTCCTTTTTTCATTGCTGCTTTATCCAGGGCAGGAAAGCGAAGCATGACAGACCACACTCTTGACAGACGCGACATAATAGGATGTGACACACATTCTAGTTGACAAAGTATATTATTTTTTTATTATCTTCAGTGACACAGTATTCCCATTATAGGATGTGACACACGTCCTAGTTGACAAAATACATATGTTTTTTTTTTTATTATCTTCAGTGACACAGTATACTCTTTGAAAGGTTGTACACAGCGCAAAAACACAAAACAAAACTAACGGTTCTTTATTTCCATGTTATTTTCTTCGTCAAAGCCCCAGAGAGCCACAGCCAGGCAGGTTGCCCACCCCTGTCCTAGGCTGACTTATGTGGTTCCTCCAATAAGCAATGTAATAATCATTACTCTAAACAGTTTTCTACGCACAAACCATAGCAAGTGTTTTAATTATGAGAACATTTACTTAATTTATGTACAAAATACAAACTTTGACTCAGATCGTCACAGAGAGAGGCTGGTAGGTTACTTTTTAAAAGGGATCCGTCACAGTTACTAGTCACTAGTAACTTTCAATAATCAGTGACGTAACTTTTGGATTACGCAAACTCGTCGAACAAGTTTAATATAAAAGAGACATTAGAAGCCAAATCATTGGAAATTATAAAGAAAGGCACTCATGTCTATAGAAGGTACCCTTGTCCACATTACAGTGTACAGTATTTCAGAAAACAAACCAAGCCATGACGTCCAAGATAGAATTGTGCCGAGTCATAGATCTGAGATACTTCATAAAAAAAATGTGTCCAATATTAAAAATATTAAAGCACAGAGAGCACTATCATAGTGAAATGAAAGAAGTTTGGAACCACTAAGGTTCTTTCTAGTGCTGGCTTTCCAGACAAACTAAGACCAAAAACCCAATGGCCACTCTACAAAAGCTCTTACAATGTTAGAGATGGAAGAACAGACAAGGGCAAAAATCCCTACAGCACTCCAGCAACCAGGCCTGGTATGATAGAGTAAGTAGAATAATATTCATATGGCACCTGCAGTTTTACAAAAGATATTTAAAGCACTACAAGAGCATACGCCTAGACAATATCATTTCTACGGTAAAGCACGGTGGTGGGAATGTCATTCTATGAAATTAATCTTTTGGCATGACAAGGACCCAAAGAATACAGCCAAGAAAACACTGGAGTGACTTCTGAAGAGTCTGAGGAAATCCTTGAGAAGTCCAGCCATGATGGGACATGAATTCAAACTAACATTTTTGGTGAGACCTAAAGAGCACAGTTCACTAGCCCTTGCCACCGAATCTGATAGCTATTTTTTAGATAGATGGTAAAATAATATATATATATAATAAGCAGAAATCGTCATGAGTAAACTGTCAGAAAAAGACTGGACAAACTTGCCCTTCACGAGAGGTCAGGAAGGAAGAAGCCTCTGTTATCAAAAAAGAATATTGACATGACTTGTTGACAGCCAGACAACACCATCTACTGGAATATGGTGCCCTGGAAAGATGAGTCAAAGGTAAAGTTGTTCAGCTGCACTGTGTGGCAAAGTTGTTTGCGCATCATGTTTAGTGAAAACGCAACACTGCCTTTAAACAGAAGAACTTCAGACCAACTGTTATGCATGGATGCAAGAGCATTATAGTTATGGGCTGCTTTGCTGTCTCATGGACAGGCCATCACTGAGTCAACCATGAATGCCCGATTATACCAAAGAATTGTTGAGGTGAGCCTGTTTAAAAACTGAAGCTGAAGAAAACATGCATTTTCTGACAAGACAACGATCCATAACACAAACTTAAAGCAACAAAAAAATAAATGGAGTATAGAATGGCAGAGCCAAAGCCCAATTCTCAATCTTATCGTAATCCAGTGAGGGGACTTGAAGCAGGGCTTTGCATGCAAGAAAGCCCTCGAACATTACATAGTGGACACAGTACTAAAGTGAGAAATAATTCCTCCCTGTCAATGCAATAGATTGCTAGAAAATTACAAGAAACGGCTACATTAATTTATTTCAGCCAAATACAGCAACACCAGCCATTGCAGCTAGTGATGCACTAATTCATTCTGTACTATAAATGAGATCTCTGTTATTTTTTTATAATGATTACAAAGAATAATCTTTCAGTTTCAATTCTTAAAATGAATTTAAATTATCAGTCAATAGGGTAGAAGGAAAGACTATATGAAATGAAAAAATATATACATTCCAAGGGACTTTCCAAGGGATTTACTCACTGCCAGGGTAGCTTTCTGTCCTGGTTTCCTTGTAAAGCTCAAGTAACTCCATATGGTAGGTATGCCAGCAAGCAACATTTTACATTACTACATTTTCTACTCTCCAAATTATGTGACATCCAATACATGGATTTGCGTCATTGTAGCAAATGCTCAACAGTTTTGGGAGAGAAGAAAATGGATGTGCCCTTTGATGCACATCTCACCAAGGCATTCTATTTCTCATCACACTGCTTGCTTAACCAGGAAGTACAGTCCAACATATACCTGCGTGGTGAAAAGCCTGTTCTACTGCCAACAACCACAATTGGGCTTGCATGCCCAAATCCACTAAACATAATCACTAGAGCACGATGAGACAAGGCCCTGCCCAACACCCTACCCATCCCGGATATGGCTGAATCAATTTGTGCCGCCCCTTAGTGGAACACTGGAACCTTTAACAAACATATTTTGTCATGTTTGCAAAGCTAGCTGATGGGTATTTAAAATAACGAATACTGGGCTCAGAGGAGAACCCATAACAAAAAATGTATCCTTTGTCCAGGATCATGGTATTGTTACATCACTAATATATATCAACTGGAAGGCAAGCTGTTGCTAAATGCCCTCTTAGAAAAAAATGCAAAGTGTTTACATTTGTAGGCATATTGAATGTTGTAATTCTGTTCATATTAATAATGAGTATAACCATTACATAGGGACTGAAACACAACGTCGCATTTGTAAACATGGCTTGTGTGAATAAGACAGAGAGCATGTTTAGATAACACTTGCTCTCGTGTAATATTTGCAATACAGATTAATCACCCTAATGACAGAAGTAACAATACTGACAATTAACTAAGTGCCTAAAAATACATCCCCAACCATACCTAGCTCGCTCGCAAGCCCGCTGGCATGCAGCCTAGGCTTCAGTAGTGTCTGTACCGTCCTTAGCTAACATAGGTATCGAAGGAGTTAGGATGTTGTTCAAAAGTTCGGAACGCCAACAATCCAATCGACAATAACATGTACTACGACACAAGGCTGCCACTTCTAGCTAGATTGCTACCTCACCAATGTCAACAAATCAACAACTCACTGACTAGTTACACCCTATCCAGTTAGTGTGGTCGATGTGAAATCATGCTAACGCTAGCTTAGCAGCCGAGAAAACTTGAACCAGCTAGCAAAGTAATGTACACAATGTACAGTAACGTACCTAGCAGTTGCCAACTCCGTGTCTTAATTTTGGGCGGTGTGTAGTCATTGCATGGAAATATGACAAGTGTTGCATGTATCGGTACATTTTAAGCCTGTTCCAAGTATTGTTTACCACAGTCGTAACATCCACATTAACGGGTAAATTGTTTTTTTTAAACTAGCTTGATAGCATTAGCTGCTGTTAGCTAGTTGAAACTCACCCTTCCGATAGGCCAGGTTTGAGCGAGGCAAAGAATGTCGAGTGCTTCAAACCAATTTTGGACAGGAAGAATATTGGCTTTGTATTCTTTTCGTATGTTATATTCTCCAAATACTGGTTTCGGGTGTTTTCAAAGTTGTCAAACGATTTGTTGCTTGGCTGTGTAGAGTTGGTTAAAATCTCCACCCTTGTACTACCGGGGAGGGGGGTCTGGGGGGGAGCGCGATTCTCGACTGGCAGGCAGATCCCAAAGATGGCGGCCATGGGTTCCACCGCCTCCCTTCGTGACATTTAGGGCGGGGAAAGTGTAAAGCTAAAGGAAGTTCAGAAATCACAACGTAAACACCCGAAACTAAAAGCCTCCATTTATGTCGTATAGGCCTTTTCATTTTCATTCAGAAGATTTTATTGGCCTTTTTATTAAACTTCTGTTGCAATGTGTTAAATATTTCTCGGTGTTTATTTTCAGGTTGAGTTTTCATTATCGTCCTCAGTCCAAGTACTATTCTGGGACCCCCTATCGCTGTAAACTCCCTTTGACCTAAACACCTGTAGAATCAAAGCTACCAACATTTAAATAATTGTAATGATGCATATTTGCATACTTAATAGTGCACATTTATGGAACCACATTTCACAGCATGACCGTGTGATTTAATCAGATGCAGATATACGTGTACATGAACATTAGCATAACTGTAGATTGTTAGTGATCTCTGAAATACACAATGTAAAATAGTGCTGAAATCATACCAGTTATGACAGAAGGTGTAATTAAAAATATTAATGTATCCTCTTGAAATGATCAGCTGTACCAATAAGGTATAATGTTTTTAGGACAAACTAGCCAAAGGCATTGAAATATAAAACACAAAGCTAAATAAATAATGTACGATACAAAAAATAGTAATATAAAATAATATGTATATAAATAGAAATCTATAAAAATACAAATAAACTAAACATTTAAATAAAGTGGGACACATAGTCCAACATATTCCACAGTTGTCTGATATAAGATATTTTATTTTAAAAAAAATGGAATAAAGTGAGACCGGTGTGTCGAATTTAGGAGTCGTATGCAACTCATTACAGTCATTAGCGGCAGTAAACTGAGTTGCGTATGGACCAAGGGAATAAGCTTTTGGAGTAAACAGAGTGATATATCTTCTAGAGCGCATGTTACGCTGCAAAGATGTTAAGTAGTTCATTCAATTTACAAAGGGCATGTACGTAAAAGATAAAGAACTACTGCAGGTTAAAGTAGGCTACTATGCTTTGTTAGTTCCTTTTCTTAATGATGCCAACATTTTGTTTTGCTTTTTTATAAAGACTTGACAGCGGCGTTTATTAAAGCCAACGGGCATCTAGATTAACGTGAACGATTTAAAACGATAATCCTTTTACATAACCTTTGATACAATACAACTGAATTCGGAGACAGGATTGATAGGGTTATGATGTTGCATATTCAAAGTGATTCATGTGGTTAATAAGAAGGAATATATTAACTTTGTTTAAGTCGTGCCTTCAAGTAATTGCGCCGTCCGTATTTCCCGAAATAGGCCTGGGTGGGTTTTATAGAACAAATTCTGAGGAGTGTTTCCTGTTTTGTCCTTTCACTCTATTCTGTGAACAGAAGGGACATGTGAAATCATGAAATCATTTCCACAGCATTTTATTGCTAACCTGATAATGATGTTGTGAAATTGCTTAAAAATGTAAACGTTTTCATCAATATATCTATTATTGTAGCGGTTGAAATAACTAAAATTATCAGAACTATTGATCAAATAATTATTAGCATTATTAGTATTTTCCTTACATGTTATCAAGACTTGATTAAAATGATCGCATGAGCTGACGCAGCAGTACTTCGGCTGAAACAGTAGATGGCAGAAGCACCCCAATGTAAGTACGTCGGGCAAAAAGGGGTGGCCAGGAAGAAGTTGCAACCAGAGAATGCGGAAGTTATCTACGTAGTCAAAGTTCGCGTCCGTTGCAGTCTCGTGGTGAAAATGGTGGCTGGCGCAGAACATCAGCAGGGCCATAGAGCCGGCGCATATAAACAAAAAAACAAAGGACATAAACATGGCAAACATCGGACGAAAGGAGAAATTGAACGGGAGAACAAGGGTACGTTTGTGACAGCCATTCCTGTAGCTGTAGCCATGGACCGCACGTGTCTATTATGCAGTGCAACCAGACACGTGCTTCAAGTTCGGTTTTCTAAGGTCTGGCAATATGCGTTTGTTTTACTGTGGAAAAGCCATAATTGCCATGCATTGTTCTAAAATGACAGTTAAGTTCCATGTAACAGGTTGGCACTGGCCTGTTAAATGCATGTTTGGTTTCGATGGGTGGTACCTTAGAAAGTTGTAATGGATACTTTTTTGGTCAACTCTGATAAAAGCTATCCCGGCCCCATCAGAACCGTTATCTGAATACAGACCTTCCAAAGGCAACATGCAGAGTGGAACAATTATTTGGATTCCGGGAGAAGAAAAATCTCTTGAATTTTCTAACCTGTAGCCTACCCGGTCAAATGTTACTTTTTATATTAAACCGCTTTATACCAATGTTTATCAGTGGATTACCACTTTTTCGCTACGGTACCAGCCACCGAATGTTCTACACCCTCATAATATAAACTTTAGGCAGCTGCTATAATATCTGACTTGTATTCATTGTTAAAAGACCAAAGCCATCTTATAAAAAGGGCATAAACCAAATCTGGTTTAAATGTTGCAAAACATTTTGACACTTTTTCTTACCGAAATCATACATCAACCTTCCAAACAGTTTTACCCAGACAATTATGTTTTAGCTTGTCACAAATTTAGATCACAATTTGTATATGACAAAACCTGCAAACAATTTCAAATTAAATCTTTATACATGGTAGTTGATCAAAACAAATAACCATTTAAGTTTATTTTCATTTTGAATCAGTACACGTCATGCTACCGGATGCGACCAGGTTAGTAATAGACTAATACTGCTATGGCGCATTACTTTCCTGTCATGCACCATTGAAAATTCCTTTTATGGGTAAACCTACTTCGTAATAAAGCTGATTGTGATTCTAATAATATTAGTCTGCACAGTTATCACGTCCACAGGACGTTCTTAAAAGTCTCCCTTTACATCAGCTGTGATTCAGTCACTGCACATGTTCATATCCTGACCCCTGGATCCAGATCTCAGTAATTTAACTTTTGTGTGATGTCTTCCCCAATAGGTAGAGTGTCTGTAACCGCGCTCACCAAGAAACAGAGGAGGGAGGCTAGGAAAATGGACAAACGACACAAAGCAAACCAGCTCCGGCGAAATAAGAAGGATTCGGTGAGAGGCTCTTTCTTTTGACCAGGTCATGACGCTGAGACGGCCGGGACGCTCCACTTAATGCCCGCCGCCGCAGCGGGGGACCGTGGAATAGCTTCCGGGACGGTCGCCAGACACGCCGACTGACACTCCTCGCGCGCGAGCGGCGGTTACCTGTAATCCTGCACGTCTGTCCCGTTCAGGTGCTGACAGAGAAACGGCGCCTGGGCAGCCGGGACGGCCCCCCCCACATGGTGGCGGTGGTGGCCCTGCACGCCGACGTGGATGCCGTGGCTGTGATGAAGCTGCTGCGGTGCCAGGGGGCGGGCGGCCTGCTGCGTGAGCTCCAGAGTGACGGCTTTGGCCTGGTCATGCCGCGCTACAAACAGAGATTCACCTTCCTCCGCGCCGACACAGGTAACTCGGCGACCGGGCTTCTGCGGTATACTCTCGGTATACCCAATGAGCCGATAGGGATTTAAGGCGTGTTCAAATATCGCTATTTCTTTGTCTGGCTCTATTGAATGTTACAGCAGACTTTGTGCTCTGCATCTCTCTCCACTCCAGCTGACTTGCACTCTTTACTGGACGTGGTGAAGGTAGCGGACAGTTTGGTGTTTGTGCTGGAGTCTGCAGAAGGCTGGGACAGCTATGGAGATTATTGCCTCTCCTGTCTCTTTGCCCAGGGGCTGCCTGCTTTTGGTGAGCTTCTGTACAAGCTTCTGTACAAGCTGTCCAACACCCTTTTGTTCTTCCTGTTTTTTAAAAAGATGCTTTATAGATCTCTTTAGTCAAAATGTATGGAATCTTTGTCCCACTCTGTATGCACGGTCATCTCTGGTATTTATTAAAAGTTTTCTGGCCCCCAGCTCTGGTTTGTCAAGGTATCTCTGACCTGGCTGTTAAGAAGCGGATGGACACACGAAGGACTTTGTCCAAGATCTCTGAGGTCCGTTTCCCTGGGGCACGCCTCTTCCCCCTGGACTCAGACCAGGATGCAACACTGCTGGTCAGACACCTGGGGACACAGCGACAGAGAAGGCTGGGCTTCCGCTCCCGACGCCCTCACCTCCTCGCCCAGCATGTCTCCTACACCCCGAACTGCTCAGAGGGCGAACCCTCTACGGGCCTCGGCACCCTGCGTGTGTCTGGGTACATCAGAGGCTGCCCTCTGCAGGTGGACAGACTGGTGTACATCGCTGGGTTTGGAGACTTCCAGCTAAGTCAGATTGATGCACCCTTGGATCCTCTGCCCCTTAACCCTACAAACTTTCGCTCTGCCAAGCCGGGAAAGGAAGGAGATGTAGACATGCAGGTATGTGTCACTGTCGTGAGTTGTCGGCTGATATCATCACGTTGAAAATACACAGCGATGGAATAAATAATTTACAGACAACTCATTAACCAAGGCTGCTTCTGCAGCTTGAATGAATGTTCCCCCTGGGCTGTGACAGTACGTCCTAAATGTTCCCCCTGGGCCGTGACAGCACGTCCTAAATGTCCCCCCTGGGCCGTGACAGTACGTCCTAAATGTTCCCCCTGGGCCGTGACAGTACGTCCTAAATGTTCCCCCTGGGCCGTGACAGTACGT
>JACXGK010010724.1:0-17353 GCA_016801125.1 Novumbra hubbsi | reverse complement strand
TCTAGGAGACAGAGATGGTTCAGGACCTGTTCACACTGCTACCGTCTAGGAGACAGAGATGGTTCAGGACTTGTTCACACTGCTACCGTCTAGGAGACAGAGATGGTTCAGGACCTGTTCACACTGCTACCGTCTAGGAGACAGAGATGGTTCAGGACCTGTTCACACTGCTACCGTCTAGGAGACAGAGATGGTTCAGGACCTGCTCACACTGCTACCGTCTAGGAGACAGAGATGGTTCAGGACCTGTTCACACTGCTACCGTCTAGGAGACAGAGATGGTTCAGGACCTGGTCACACTGCTACCGTCTAGGAGACAGAGATGGTTCAGGACCTGTTCACACTGCTACCGTCTAGGAGACAGAGATGGTTCAGTACCTGTTCACACTGCTACCGTCTAGGAGACAGAGATGGTTCAGGACCTGTTCTAGGAGACAGATGGTTCAGGACCTGTTCTAGGAGACAGATGGTTCAGGACCTGTTCTAGGAGACAGAGATGGTTCAGGACCTGTTCTAGGAGACAGAGATGGTTCAGGACCTGTTCTAGGAGACAGAGACGGTTCAGTACCTGTTTTAGGAGACAGATGGTTCAGGACCTGTTCTGGGAGACAGAGATGGTTCAGGACCTGTTCTAGGAGACAGATTGTTCAGGACCTGTTCTAGGAGACAGATGGATCAGGACCTGTTCTAGGAGACAGATGGTACATGACCTGTTCTAGGAGACAGAGATGGTTCAGGAACTGTTCTAGGAGACAGAGACGGTTCAGTACCTGTTCTAGGAGACAGAGATGGTTCAGGACCTGTTCTAGGAGACAGAGATGGTTCAGGACCTGTTCTAGGAGACAGATTGTTCAGGACCTGTTCTAGGAGACAGATGGATCAGGACCTGTTCTAGGAGACAGATGGTTCAGGACCTGTTCTAGGAGACAGATGGATCAGGACCTGTTCCAGGAGACAGAGATGGTTCGCGACCTGTTCTAGGAGACAGATGGTTCAGGACCTGTTCTAGGAGACAGAGATGATTCAGGACCTGTTTACACCGCTATCGTCTAGGAGACAGAGACGGTTCGAGACCTGTTCTAGGAGACAGAGATGGTTCAGAAACATCATAACAAAGACACACACGTCTTTCTCGATACACATTTAGAGGTAATTGTAAACCCTGATCATTTACACATGCTCCATTTCTTTATTTTATTTGACTTTAAGATTGCATCTGTAGTTGTGTTGGTAACATGTATTACATGGTTTACATTAGTTGTGTTGGTACTAGTAACATGTATTACATGGTTTACATTAGTTGTGTTGGTACTAGTAACATGTATTACCTGGTTTACATTAGTTGTGTTGGTACTAGTAACATGAATTACATGGTTTACATTAAGAAAATGTGCAGTGTTTAGGGTCAAATACACAAGAATTTGGCAATGCTCACAACATTTTCTATAATGCGTATGTGACAAATATAACTGAAAATGTAAACCAGTATGACAGCAGCTTCAATGACAACCAATGACAACCAAACAGCATTGCACAGATCAAAGTCAGTAATGAGCTCGGCTGTAAATGACCAGGCCAAGCCAGTACAAGTCATAAACGTGAAGAGCCAAAAAACATCAATAGGAGTGACACTTAGGGTACCACAGGCTACAGCCGTTTCCCATTCACAGGCAAAAGAAAATAATCCTTGAAAACGGTAAATTGTGCACTTAGAAGCCTCATAGGAAAACCTAGGCAGCTATGTCAACGTTTCAGCATGTCTAATGACTCACATGGGGTTGTACTTAGTTCATGCCCATCAAATCATCAATCCAACAACCAAGTAAAAGAGCAACACCTTGATCACGCCTACAGCCTAATTGTGTCTTGTTACACCAGAAGTACATTCATGTCCTGGCAGCACAACACCCGATGCATTCTGTCCAGGGCCTTTGTCTTGATCATGTGGCTGGACACGAAGCGTAAATTGTTGCACCTGTACCCAGATGAGGCAAGCATACGATCTAGGAGCCGTAGCCGTTATCCAGGGCAAAGCATCTCTTCAGAGCCACGACCAGCATTGCTTAGAAAAGACAATTGAAAGAACAACATTACAAGATACACATATAGTCATGCAAAAGATCTAGAGGCAACCTCTTATTAGGAAAATGATTAAAAAAAAATTTTTTTACTCACTCGTTCTGGAAATCTTTCAGCATTTCTACTGGTTTCCTATAATGCATAATAGAGCTCAACTAATCATTGTAAGCTGGAAAAAAATATTTCTAGATTTGGGGTCCATTATATTTGAAATGCTGGGGCATGTAGTAACACATGGAATGCATGTGAATATTCATTGTTCTCCATCTAGCAAAAGCATTTTTGCTTCTCAGAGGTAACCATAATGTGATTCAGTGGTGTGTATGGCCCACACGTGCATATATGCACTCCCGACAACGTCTGGGCATGCTCCTGATGAGACGGCTGATGTCCTGGGGATCTCCTCCCAGACCTGGATCAAGGCATCAGTGAGCTCCTGGACAGTCTGTGGCGCCACTTGGTGGGTCCCAGAGGTTCTCATTTGGATTCAGGTTGGGGAAACGTGAGGGCCAGTGGCCATTCTGGATGATGTTGCAGGCAGCATAACTTTCACCACAGCATCCCAAGACTCTTACGTCTGTCACGTGTGCAGTGTGAACCTGCTCAGCTGTGAAAAGCACAGTGCACCGATGGCGGACCGGCCAATTCTGGGGTTTACTGGCAAATGCGGAACGTCACGACTCCTTGGAAGTACCTGTGCAACCTGAATGGGCTGCAGGTACCACCTCATGCTACCTGTAGTGACAAGGACCCTAGAGAAGACTCAGTCAGTAAGTATGAGGGAAGTTGTCTGTGGCCACCACAAGCAAAACCATTGCCTTTTTGGGGTTGTCTTGTCTTTCCAGTGCACGTGTTTAATTGACTTGGTGTTACACTGTAATGATTGTGCTCCCTTCGTTTGTGCAGCGTAGATTCTGTAAATTTTTTGCAGAATTCTGGAGTTTACTGTAATATAAAAATATAATATGCACCAACTTTTAAATTATGCTTACAAAAGCACCAAAAATAGGAATGTTGGAAATGCATTAGAAAGGGATTGAGAAATAAAACATTCAAGATTATTAGGCAATAGCGTAGGAACAGTGAACCCAAACTGTGTAGAATCGATCATGGGTTTAATTCTCCCCCAGCTGATTTAGTGTAGAAATGATCATGGATTAAATTGTCCCCCACCAGATTTAGTGTACAAATTATGAAGGATTCAAGTCCTAACCACTTTGCTGTAACAGGCATGCACTCATTGGAAATTTGGCTGAATTGATAACTGATAACCCCAAATGCATTGCTTTGCACAGCTACAAAACAGCAATTAAACGTTGAAATAAAAAGGACAGAATTACAATCTAGTAAAATGTGTCCTTTATTGCACCACATTTCACAATAAAGGTCCTGTATGAAATACAATACTTGGGATGAACACATTTTGACGTCTATACACAGCAGTAGAGATTTGTCCAGATGATGCCTTACTCCAGGCTAACAACAACCTTGGCCTGATAATGACTCAAAACTGATTAGGAATCCTTTAAACATGATCTAGAAAATGACTTTTGTCCCTTAAGGCAAAATTCCAGACTCTACCCCATAAAACATGGTAGAAACTGTTGTTTAAGCCAGGCTGGAACGGCTTTGGTTATACATTGAAATGCCTCCGACAACAACATAACCCCATGTAAGCCACAACACTCATGTCAACGTGAATCATAGGGAGCTTTGGATTTGACCCTTTACCAAATAGGGAATGCAATTTATACAAAATTAATAATAATGGTGCATCAGAAGCCACTTAATGCTTGTTGTTACTTGAGAATCTGATTAAAATCTAAAGTGGATACAGTGGGAAAGACTGTTTGAGCAGTTGAAGCAAAAAAAAAAAAACAGAAAAAGCCAGAAAACTCCTGAGAATCTTCCCGTTCCAGACCCAAGGCCAGCACGCCACCCAAGGCCTGCAGAGCCCACCAGGACCCGGGTCACCACCGGGACACCATCATGACTTCTTAATAGCGATAGTGGTCCGGCTTGAAGGGTCCTTCGCGAGGCAGACCCAGGTATTTGGCCTGTTTCTCAGTCAGCTTGGTGAGCTTGACGCCGAGCTTGTCGAGATGGGCAGCTGCCACCTCCTCATCCAGCTACAAAGAGAAGAGAGGATTGTCAGGTTTGGAATGAAAGTTACATAAAAAGCCTTACACTGCAAAAACCTGCTTAACACCATTACAGGGATCAATCGTCACTCAACCTAATCACGTAAAGCCCACAACACCAAATGCAGCTAGTGAACTAAATGTACCTTGCTACAGACTACCTTGCTACAGACTACCTCAGTCTAAGCCTCAGAACCACACCTGGGGAGCATACAATCTGCCATACAAAAGGTTTTAGTCGCTGAACATCTTTATTCAACCAAACAGTAGGACCCACCCATCTGGCCACCAGATAGTCTAACCCTTCTAACTGCTTGGCTATCCGGTAGAATACAGTGAACACCGTAATGTCCAAATAAAAAAGTGAACTACCAATAACATACATGTTACACTATTCTACAAACCACAAAAACAGGTCGTATTAACAAGCATTTCCTGCATAAAATACAATCCAGCCCCCCCCAGGGTGACACAAGTCCACCTGATTCGGTTTTGTTTCTAATATCTTTTTTTCTGGCATTTTAATGCTTTATTTTACAGGAAAGTGCAGTTAGGCAGGAGAGGACTCCTGAAAGAGGACTGGGCCAGAACGTAACCCACGCTGCAGTTTGCCAGAGGCAGTGGTTTCAGTCACAGTACCAGAGGTCACCATTTAATTACCACAAAAACAAGAAATAAGTTGAATCTGGACAAAGCAGATGAACATGAAATCGAATGAAGTCCAAATGATTCCATTTAAATACGGTCTGCTCTTTCCTCCCCCTGACCACACGTCCATGGCTGTGGCAATACAAAGAGTGGTGGACATTTTCCCCACACGGTCCGTGGAGTTAACTTGACAAGCCAAAGATGACCTTGGTGCACGTTAATAGGTTTGTATCGGATGCAGACATGTACAGGTTTAGTACGATTTAGTACATACGACAGTAAGAATGTGACTACAGGTTGACAATGTTCTAGCTAACGCTCTTCAGCTTAAAAAAACGTAATGCAGTGTCCTTCAATTAAGATGCTTACATGAAATACATTTATTAATGTAAGCCAAACAGAAGATCCCAGAAGAATGATAAAATCTGGTTTCTTTTGAAATAAAAGTATGCATTTTGGCATGTTAGCAAAGAGACCACATGCTGCATCAACCCAGTAGCTGTTTAGTATGGTTCATTACAATGCCAAAGCATAATAAGCAGCTATAGTTTACATGTGTACACAGTTTATATTATTAAATGGTTAAATAAAGAAATGTGAATGCTTATCTTTATGAATGTTTTGATGAACGTTTTTATCTGATGGGCTTAAAGGTGACTTATTTATAAACACTTCATGCAGAAAAGTCACACACACACACGCACGCACGCACGCACGCACGCACACGCACGCACACGCACACGCACACACGTCAGCTACGCCTGTATTTCAGCTACGCCTGTATTTCAGCTACGCCTGTATTCCGTCCTTACGTTAAGAATACATTTTTCATAGGCGGTTTGAGATGACTAAAACATGTAGGAACAGAAGAACATGCCCACGCATGACAGAAGTCTTCTACACAGGAAAGGAAAAAGCTTAACAATATGGACAGAAAGTTGAAGCAGGGTTTGAAGGAGCATTGATGCACAACAGGAACGCGTGATCTACCTATGAGTTTAGCGGTAAAGCTAGAGTTAAAAAGAATAAAATCACTAATTTCTGAGTGTCAATTAAAGTGATTGTTTAAGTGTAAATACAGAAATTGACTCATTTACAATGCTTAGTAGATTAGTATTGAACCTGCAAACCGTTTTTCTTTCAGTCGGTTGGTCTTCAGAAATCTTCATAAAAACATCAGCACTTTGAACTAGTTAGATGGACCAGACATTTTTGCCAATTTCAAATGCCAACAGAACACCATAGGATCGTCATACAGATGTTAGAAAAAGGAATTAATTATTGACACTTCAAAATGAGACTAGACCTTCATTTTATCCCAAACATGATTGCACCAGCACCTGGATAACTAAGTAAACACACACACTCCCAAGTCAGGACAAAAACTTTTTCAAAACTCAGTGGCTCACCTTCTTGGGGAGGAAGTACACCCCCAGGGGGTATTTGCTGGTATTCTTCCAAAGTTCAATCTGGGCAAGCACCTGGTTGGTGAAGGAGTTGCTCATGACAAAGCTGGGGTGGCCCATGGCGCAGCCCAGATTGACCAGCCTGCCCTCGGCCAAGACTATGATGTGACGTCCGCTCTTCATGACGTAGCGGTCCACCTGTTCGGAGAAGAACATATACATTCTGGGACCCTTATAAGAGATGGCCACATTACAAACTGCATTACTAGGGCCCAGTGTTCTAAACTAGTGGCGTGTCGGAATTGTCATTTTCAATCAAATGTTCCTTCAGTTTCAGGTGGTTCAGTACAATCCTCAGACAATGGTATGATAATCTTGCCATCATGTTGTTTTTTGTAAAGCAGGCAAGTATGGACACACTCAACTACAACCTGGGAGCAATTCAATTAAATACCTTGCCGACACTACTGTGCTACCATGTCGCCACCAATGGCACATAACTGCAAACAGAAGCCTTATAACACACACAGTGCATGTAGGTAGGGTGTGTGCACGCGTGTTCAGACCCACCTGTGGCTTGATGTTGATCTTCTCTGCTGCATTGGCATTGAGCCAGTTCATGTCGATCTCACAGTCGAAATGGCCAATGTTGCAAACTATGGCATCGTCTTTCATGTGCTCAAAGTGTCTGGGGAGAACATCAGCGTGTACATGAACATGTTATAGATACTGCTGCGGTGGCACTACAAAGAATAATGGCACTGCCCCTTGGTCAGCCTCAAGTTCCTACAATTGGGGATTGGATATTCTAATCACTCGCTGAAGGTCACATCTATTCTCAATGCATTTTCCTGAGTTGCATTAAATCACAATATTTACGAACTGTAACGACACAAGTGCACTTCTGATCGGTTGACGTTAAATGGAAGTAGCATGGTCCTCTTTATAGTTAAAATTATGTCAATCTGCTGTTGTCAGAGGCAAGTAAAAGATTAGATGCACTTCCTCTAAACATTAACTGGTCCGTCACACAGGCGCCACAAATATAGATTAAATGCCTTTCATTTGAGGCAGCACACCCACCTTTCATTTGAGGCAGCACACCCACCAAACTCATAAAAAAATATTTTGTAATTAATTGATTACCAAAATGTTTCCTGAGAAATAATTTAGCCATGTTTCTCTCCTTCCCTATTATGCTGGTAGATGTTTGTCCCAGCCAATTTTACACCGCCTTTGACAGGACTTTAGCATACACAGACTGACTGGGTCATTCCACTATTAAAATCAAACATATCATTGTGAAACAAAGCAGTTGGCCAAAAGATATGTTTCTGCAAATATTTCCAGAGACATGATCACACGGAGAAATGTACAAACCGTTTCTGCATAGTAAACAAAATCCTTGTGTTAATGCAGGCTAACAGTGAATACATACAAGCGGTTCCCAGAGGAGTGGCTTGAGAATATCTGCTGAAACTAAGTCCAAAATAAATACCTACTTGCCCAAAAGGATCCCCTCACAGCCGGTGGTGGTCACAAAGATGTTCCCCTCCCGGCAGGCCTCCTCCATGGTGGTGACTTCATATCCTGGAGCACAAACAACATATATTCATCTAGATCAATCCAGAAATAGCAAACATGTACAGCATTAAAAAATATCATATTTGCTAGACTGATGAGATAACAGAACATGCCAACAAAACTCAAACCCAACAAAAAGGGGTTTTCTGGAATGATGTAAATGAAACAAATCATGGCTGTAAGAACATGTTTCCAAACACACCCTCCATCGCAGCCTGCAGGGCGTTGATAGGGTCCACCTCCGTGACAATGACACGGGCACCAAACCCACGGAGGGCTTGAACGCAGCCCTTGCCAACGTCGCCATAGCCAGCCACAACCGCCACCTTCCCAGCAATCATCACGTCCGTTGCCCGCTTTATTCCGTCAATCAGAGACTCTCGACAGCCATACAAGTTGTCAAACTTGCTCTGGAGAGCGAGAAAGAAAGAGCAAGAGACAAGGTATTGAGGGGAGTGGGGGAGTCCAAACCAAAGGGTGCTAACGCTAAACTATGGCTTCGTTTGGACGCACAATGGAAAGACAGTCACCGCCTGGCAGTGGCGCTGCCTCATTGTGACCCGGTTCACACATCCGGGTCACGGCACATTGACAGCACACAGGGGTCCTGTAGCAGCCAGAACAAACTGTCTCAACGCAGCCAATCGTGGAAAACAGAAATAATAGTATGTTTTGTTTATTTTTTATGGAATGATGAGTGCAAATTTAAGGATCTTTTGTAATTTGTTCCAGTACTCGCTAACTGAAATGAATGATGGCCAAAGAAAGTGAAGGCTTTAGGAGAGCAATGTGCGATCTATTGGCACGGCTAAGGTAATGGGGCCATTTTCTTCAGTCTGGTATTGCCGTGGTGTTGTACATCTGACTTAGTCATTAAAGTTGCGGTTTAAAAGCTTTTCACTATGCTGCAAGAGTGAAAGATGGTCCTTGTTACAAGGGTATACTGGGTATTGGTGAATATATCCAGGGACAGGATATTTGTGGACCGTGCGTACATTTACAGTGAACTTAAAGAATTTAGTGAGTCCTTCACTTCCTCCACATTACAGCTCACATAATTGCTAATTGCGATTATTTGAGCCAGATTGCAATTATTTTAAAGATAATCCTTCAACATTCTCTTTGCACAATATTTTTTATTTAAAATATTGTTTCCAATCTGAATAAGAGGATTTTAGGCCAACAAATACCATGCCAATTATATCTGTTTCCATCAGTTAGGATGTGAAGCACATTGAAGCAGAAGAGCGTTTGACAGCTCGTGGAAAGTGACAGGCACAGAACATTTACTGAAACTCTTTCAGCATGTGTTAACCTAGTTTAGATCTGTTTAACAACACATGGTAACTTGCCAACACGTTCCAGTCTCTTATCTGTTGAATCAACTTTGATTGACAAAAGAAAAAAATAAACTCATGTAAAATATTTTCACTTTAAATGTTGTCATTTCTAACCACTTACTAATTAGATAATGTGCATTACATTTATGGAAAGAAATGCATGTTGTCTTATTAATTACGGAAACACTTTGATATAAAAAGGAAGACCGTTTCAAATATATAGGCTATAATACTAATAATTTGTGGATGCGTTTTGGGTAGATCATTAACATTGATTTAGTGGTAGTTACAAAGCAAAACTACTCTGGCCAAATCAGCTCCACTGGTGGTGTGTGGGGATGTGTTTGGGGTAGATCATTAACATTGATTTAGTGGTAGTTCCAAAGCCCAACGCCTCCGGCCAATTCTGGTTTTAATCCCAACTTGCTCCATAAAAAGTGTTGCATAAAAGCGCAAACACCACAAATCTGAAGAATCATCTCCAGAACCACCACGTGTATTTTTTTTTTTTTAACAATATTTTAAGGCTTACTCTATAATAGTGCAATCCATTTTAGAATACGGCTTTAAAGTAACTATGTAGAAAAACTGAAGGGATCGTAACTTTCAATACACATTCTAGTTGCTTTGGTAGTAAGGAGCCCCAAACACCACCGGTGGGATGTAATTAAAGAATCACTCGTATACCGGACAGTATCACGTAAAGGTGGATAGAAGTTACTAGCACAAAAGCATGAACACACACAGAATAGACAATTAATAATAGTTTGAGGCAAAGATCAATCTTTCATCACACCTTCAGAAACAAAAACAGTCATATGGAACAATATAGAACACCATGAAATATTCAGCTCTAAGAAATATGGTCATATCTTCTAAACAATATATATAGATGTACGTGCTGTAATCAAACCAAAAACAAAGACATTTTAACCATGATATCATATTTTACATATTTACAAAGAAGCCATTTCCTACAGAGAAAAAAAAAAAGTCCCTATTTCTTAAATGACTAAATACTTGGTGTCCTAACATCTCCGCATGACTAATGTAGATTACCTTGGTGACGGAGTCGTTGACATTGATGGCAGGGATCTTGAGGAGGCCGTTCTTCAGCATCTTGTACAGGTTGTGAACCCCAGTGGTGGTCTCCTCAGACACACCCTTGATTCCTGTGTGAAAGTGTTTCATTAACACCAGTCTTGTTTCAGGCGCCAACAAGATGCCGGAAAATGATCAGGGCCATGGCCTTACAAGATCACAAACACGCATAAAGACGCCGTTCAACGGTAAACTTTAAATTCTGCCTAAAGCGTTCATCAACTCAGGCCCTCAAAGCCAGTTCCACCACATTTTATCATTGCAACCTTCTTATCAGGGATTTATTGAGACCCGAGACACCAGGAGCGACCAATTAACAATAAGGTAGAACAGAACACCAGTAGGCTCCGGCCCTCAGAGGGTTAGAGTTGATGATCCCAGGCCTAAAGCATTCCCCCCAGTAGCTATACGTGCAGTACAGTACTATATAAATGATTTGTTGGTCACAATACACTGCTCAGAAAAAGCTAAGGGAACAATCACAGTATAACAACTTAAACTTCAGGGATATCACCCAGCGCAGATGGGTTCCTCCTGGGGCAGGACGATGCCAGGCCCCATGGGGCCTCAGTATGAAGGCAGTTCCTGGATGACAAAGACATTGATGCCATTGACTGGCCCCCACTTTCCCCAGACCTGAATCCAATTGAGAACCTCAGGGACGTTGTATTGGTGTGTCTGACTCCACCATGTACAGTGGGGCAAAAAAGTATTTAGTCAGCCACCAATTATGCAAGTTCTCCCACTGAAAAAGATGAGGCTTGTAATTTTCATCACAGGTACACTTCAACTATGACAGGCCGCAGACGGTCCAAGAACTCACTTATGGCCTGATCCAGGTCTGGAGAAGTTGACTTACATTCTCAGTGTGAGCTAGAATCCAGCCCTCAAATCCATTGGTGATTTTAGTTTTCACTGACCGTTGTTGAACCATTTTGTTCAACAAATTCCACCACGTACAGCAATTTTTTTTCATTAATATATTTCTTTTATCCAGACCCAATGTGTGCCCTTAATTTTTCAGAGCAGTGTATGTTTTCAGCTGAATACGGTTTTTAAGCTATATTGTGAAAGTCAAGGACTGGGGAATTCAATGAATTCATCTGTTGTCAGACCTCTCCCTTGCTTCTGGGAATATTAGAAATCAGCCAAAGGCAAAAATAACAAAAGCACACAAACTTCCCAATACCCTGTGGAAGACATGTCAGAAAAAACCTCCAACACCTATTGAGACTTGGCTTTTATTAAGTGAATCAAGTGGAAAATGAGGTATTATGAAGGCTGGAAGATGTTGTTAACATTCCAAACAGCAGTCATGTATTAATTCCATAGGAACTTCACTCCCCGCCAAGGTACTTCAGTCCCCCCAGTCTCAGCCTTGACTCTGGATAATGCTGCCACCTAAAGTACAGCACTGAAAACTGTAGCCCATGAGCAATTATATTTATAACAACCATACAAACATTTAGCTTGCATGTTTAAGGCTGGAATTCATTCAAACCTACCAGTGCAATCATTTTTCTAAACTTTGTATTACTCATCCTGTGCCCACAACCATTACCTGCAAAATATGATGAACCACAATTGATTTGAGCACTGCTTTTGTGGGTGTTGATTTATATTTTGTAAGGGAGAGAGGACACTACATTTTGGAACCGTTTCATTTGCTGCGGCACCGCGAGGCGGTGATGGGAAAAGTAGAGAAACCGAGGCGGCCGGCGGCACCGCGAGGCGGTGATGGGAAAAGTAGAGAAACCGAGGCGGCCGGTGGCACCGCGGGGCGGTGATGGGAAAAGTAGAGAAACCGAGGCGGCCGGCAGCAAATGAGAGGCGGCACCGCGAGGTGAGAGGCGGCACCGCGAGGCGAGAGGCGGCACCGCGAGGCGAGAGGCGGCACCGCGAGGCGAGAGGCGGCACCGCGAGGCGAGAGGCGGCACCGCGAGGCGAGGTGGTACCTGGCAGCAGTTTGGAGTACTTCTTGTGGACCATGTTGGTCAGGTCACCACCATCGTCAAGGATCATGTTGAGGGGCTGGCCATCCTTCCAGTAGATTGTCTGCTCGATGCACCACACATACTCCTCATCGGTCATGCCCTTCCAAGCGTACACTGCAACAAGAGAATCAGGGTTTGCAAAACAGCAACGTCCAGGGTTGATTGATTAGGCATACAGCTAGGAGGGACAATTTTAAAATAGACACTCCAAACTGATGAACATTTGACATTGTTGTTGTTGCCAATTGAACCAATGAATACAACCCAGGGAGTGTCATAAAATGAGGGTGAACAGGCCAATATGGCACAACAAACTTTGTGAATGTGTTACACATTACCACACCAAACTGACCAATAGCATTCCCTTAGCCCCAACCACTGAGGCTGGAATTTGGCACGTAAGAAGATAAATCGATGATCCTGTGTGTACGCGAGCCATAGCTAATGAATACACTCCAAGCCTCCGTGCACACTGCCTGCTCACTAGCGCTACAAAGAGACACCCAGCCAGTAATTGAGACAGTGAGCTGCTGAGGCAGAGGAAGATTGGGCGTGCAGCCTCCTTAACGGCTTGGTGTTCAGGTAGTACAAAGCTCACATGCCAGATCCATTATGAAATGTCTTCTGCTGATTGTCTTAAGACATTGCTTGTACCGGACGTGTGGAGGCATGTCTAAACGATTGAGGAAACACCGCAATGAAGACCTCCTTTTACAGAATATAGTCTGTCGTGCCCTTCACAAAGTTAACCTGGCATTCAAGCAGGTTTTAGGGGCTTTTGTGGTATTTCCAAGCCAATTGACACCCCAGGCTGTGAAACAGTGTTGTTACACTTTTGCAGGAAAATAAACAATTGTTAAGAAAGTTCATGCCATCATGACCAAGCCAATAAGGATGACTTGTGTCCCCCAGGCTTCCCTAATGTTATAGGGGCCATGGACACACAACCCCATCAAGGTCCCCCAGGCTTCCCTAATGTTATAGGTGCCATAGACACACATCCTCATCAAGGTCCCCCAGGCTTCCCTAATGTTATAGGTGCCATAGACACACATCCCCATCAAGGTCCCCCAGGAAAGATGTACGCCTTGAGGTCACAGTGTTACATACACTTATGTTGGGCCTAACAGAAGTTAATTTTCCCATCATACAGGTGATTATATTGGGATCTGCTTAGAGACAGAGGCTATGCATACAGGCAGTATAAGTAGTAATGATTACCACTGTGTTGAACATTCTTGTATTTCACTTTTACTTGTTCCCATGTTCTAATGGGTCCTGTGGTGGCGCTGACATTAGAGATGAACAAACTAATGATGAAATAGTAATAAGGACTTTGAGGTGTTTTAAACTTTCAAATTCTGCGTAACCTTCCAACCATAGCTCTTGCCGAAGAAAACAGGGCGCTCTCTTTGGCCATGGTGAGCAGCCAATTGCAGCGTTTCTACTATCGATTCATACCCCCCTTTCTAACCAACGCATGAACCCTGCAATTATCCCAGATATCTCAATCCAGCTATACTAATCATCACCAACAGTTGTGTTCAAAGAACCAAATTAGCCGGATCATAGTTAACGCGATTATTTGATCTTGGATGTGTAATTTGATCTCGGATGTAGTTAGCGACGTTCGAAGAACGGACCCCTGGACACAGGCTAAGGACAACAAACTGTTCTTTTTTCCTGAATAGGTAATTGTGTTTATGGACAGATTGAGCGATTTGAGTCAGATGAGCAGAAATTGTGCACGATGAAACCGCAGATAAGTCGGTGCCTGGGGTTAGAAAGACAGGAACTTGCAGCAGCAATGAGAGAAAAATGCCTAGTGGGTTGAACCAGAGGCAAAGGAAATAAAAGGATCAGAAGCCACATGGCCTGGGCAGGGCTTCACATAGCTTCAGGTGCCACGGGGAGCAGGACAGGATGATTAACCTGTAACAGTGAGTCTACCATTTGGACTTTACTGGTTTCAGCAATACATGACAAAACGTTATATATTGTGAGACTTCACTTCTGCTGGGGACACCACATCTAGGTAATTAATACACTTGTCCAGAGCACGTGACACTACGGAGTGCATGCTTTAACCCCCCTGGCAATAGAAACCGTTCCTTGTTTTGTAAATGTCAATCAACCAATTGAGCTACATTTGACTTCGGTCTTAAACCACAAGCAAAGCTCCATTGGGTTTTGATTACATCCTAAATGAATGTAGAGTTTGCCTTGCCGTGTCAGTGATTGCAGTGTGCAGGTATTGCGCACATACTGAATATCAAGTCAGTCCGTAAGAATTTCAGTTGTCCTACTTCAGTAGATTGGATTTCAATACATATAATGACTGGTTAGAGCAGACTGATAGCTTTAATTCATAGGCATCTACATCATAAATATCCACAAAATCAATATGGTACTATCAGAAGTACAAAAGTATAAAAAAAATATGTTTCCCGGCCCTTGAGCAAGCAAGACTCCCTGGGCAAGCGAAGGGTGTCTAACACACCTTTTCCCTGGGATGGATTACATTGCGAAAATAGAAATTTGACTTCTTTGACTTCTCACTTTTAATGTCTGTTGCAGAGGGACAGCAGTGCAATGTTAAAACAAGGCCTATTGGTTTTCAGTGAAGTTACACATGATTTGTCAAGGATCAAATTCCTTGGCAACAACTACTGTTGATAAAGAGGTGTCAAAATGGCTGTATTGGCACATTCCATAGGCGCAATGTCCACTAACTCCCAATGTTACCTTTGTTCAAAAACAATGATAGTCATTCAAATGTTTGTAGTATCATTAGTATACAATTCAGACCCAATATATCATGTCAGTAACACTGATACATGGAGAAACAATCTCATGGAGATTTAAAACAATGCTTTTAGACCACAGTAGGACAACTTCCTTTCAGGAAACTTGCCCAAGTAACCCAATAGCAACTCCCTAATTTAATATCAGAACATTTAATTCATTGACCTCATCTATAGATGCCGAAAGGCTTTGAATAGGTCTGCAAAACAACTTCACACAGATCGAAACCCTGCTAGTCTTCCAGCTTTCCCAGAAGGCATCAGGGCTAGTCCGCTGTAAATATCCTCTAGCATTAAACGTAACACATGAGCAATGGGATCCATCCTAATAGAATCCATGTTTGGCAAGAAATAAGAAAACAAAAAGAAACCAGACTGCAATTATCCCTGTTTGGGGACAAATAACAGTTCTGGTTGAACCAGAGTCACAATTCAATTGTAATGTACCACAAAATACAGATCCATTCAGAGTAATAAGGCTGACGTAGCATTAGACCTCTGTCCCTGGGGCCTTCCTGACCAATGGAGGGCCTGTGTACTTATGGTCTGTCTTATCTCTTCCAGCATTGTGCAAAGCAAGAGAGAACAAGCTTGAACCAGTTCAAGGCACACAGCAGGCCCAGACACCCCCTCCAGAACAGTCATACGTTTACCTGGAACGCCGGTCTTGGCAATGGCTGCTGCGGCATGGTCCTGAGTGGAGAAGATGTTGCAGCTGGACCACTGAACCTATCAAACAGAAAACAATACCTGGTTAACAAGGGCCTGCGCATTTGTTCTCAGCCCCTCACAAAGCCCTTTTTGTCATTTAGAGGACATTTTTATAGAGATAAGCGGTTTAGATCAGTCTGATAAGTGAGCACACCGCCACAGTTGGCTTTGATAAATGCAGGAGGCCTTGAAGCAGTTAGTGGGGAGAACCCAGGGATGAAAGAGAAGTTGGAGGTTGGTTGTGTTTCTGCATTCAAACCCGTGAGGGAGTTCCTTCTTCTGCTGTCTATTCCATCTATGATACAAACAATAACACTTCAGACCCGGGGTATTCAACGTTTACCCTACAAGCCTGCTGCTTTTTGTTGCACCTCAACATTAATTGTCCCCACCTGGCATCCCAGATCCACAATACCACCGAATGAAAGGGTTGTGATGAAAACACAGATCGGCTTCGAGGTCCAGATTTAAGTTTGATGGCACGAAAGGATCTTTAAAAAAATGTTTTACATGGAAAGCCAGAGCCAATAAGTCCTAACCACCGGAAACAGCCCAACATGTGTATGTATGTACATGTATATATATAATGTTAGCAAACAGCCCAACATGTGTATGTACGTACATGTATATATATATATATAATATGTTAGCAAACAGCCCAACATGTGTATGTACGTACATGTATATATAATATGTTAGCAAACAGCCCAACATGTGTATGTACGTACATGTATATATAATATGTTAGCAAACAGCCCAACATGTGTATGTACATACGTACATATATAATATATGTTAGCAACCGCCCAACATGTGTATATACGTACGGGTAAATATAATATACTTTAGCGACCAGCACAACATGTGTATGTCTATGTACGTGTATATATAATATATTTTAGCGAACAGCACAACATGTTTGTGTGAAGTCATTTCGATAAAGGCGTAACATTTTAAGTTGTCCTGATAAAGCTGCTTATTGCCAGAGGATAAATAGCAAAACTGTACATGTAGTGAAGCTGTAACTCTACCATGGATATGCATGTTTTAGGTTGTATTGCTTATCAGTTATAGGTGGTGTTGTGGGCGACTAGAAAAAGGGCCAATCCTCAATCAGTGACCTAGTTCTGATTGAAGTGGAGTTCACAAGTCAGCAGAACACTGGGCCAACAATAGAAATCACAGGTTGTTCCAACGTGCGTGAATTTCATCCCAACTGATAGTGACTCAATAGCATGTATGGACCCCACAGGCGTGCATACACTACTGACAACGTCTGTATGCTCCTGATGACAGTCGGTAATGTCCTGGGGGGACATCAGTGATACATAACATCCCAGTGGTTCTCAATTGGATTCAGGTCTGGGGAATGTGAGGGCCAACCAATGGCATCAGTGCCATTATTGTTCAGGGACCGCCCACACACTGGCCACATGAGGTCGGGCGTTGTCCTGCACCAGGAGGACCGCTGCCCACAGAGCACCAGCGTAAGACCAGCGTAAGAACATAGCAGCAGTCAGGGTACCGTTGTCCTGCACCAGGAGG